>JAOUZG010036556.1:4083792-4123286 GCA_026289955.1 Argiope argentata | reverse complement strand
GTGTGTGTGTGTGTGTGTGTGTGTGTGTGTGTGTGTGTGTGTGTGTGCGTGCGCGTGCGCGCGTGATAAAGTTTTATTTTTACAATAAAGCTTTCTTCTTTGCGAATAACAATAGTGCCAACCAACAATACAGCGTCATGACAGAATGACATACACTCAGATTAATGTAACAAATTAATATGAATATTATATAACAAATTAATGACGGATAAAAAAATCAAACAAACATTTAAAATCAAACCAAAGAGATGACGAAGAGGGGGAAAATTTTGTTATTCGCTAAACAATTGAACACAAATATATTTTAGAAATAATTATAATAATATCTAAGTCCCTAAAAGAAACTTATAATTTAAATACCTTAAATAATTACAATGGCAAATAGAAATAACTAATTTTAACTCGTTTATAATTATGACATTAAAGTAAATGAAACATTTTATTTTCCTCATGTTAATGAATCGGGATATATAAAATACAGTATGTATATTGTTATGCACTTTTTTTATATGAACATATTCAATTATTGTTTTCATTTCGGCATTTCCAGTTATATGTCGCCAATATAATAATTCAGCTATCATCGACTTCGTCATTTTTCTTTCCGTATAAATTTTCCGAAGTTATAAGAACAGTGAATTAAAAATAGAAAATTACTTCCAATCGAACAAATCGTCTTCACCCGATGCCGCTAAGCAAAAGAGCATGAAAGTAGGGAAGGCGAAAAAATGAAAATATAAGCAGGGTTCCCCGATTGCATGATGCATTCTCTGTCTTTGGCAGCAGAATGTTTAATCTCAGTTCATACGTCATGCGCATCTATCTGTACATCCATCATTCGTTAAGACCGTTTCCAGGACAAGAGATTACAGCTGCGGGCTGCTTGGCGAGAAATCGTGTCAGACAGAACATTTACTTGATGCTTCGGGTCGGCTGCAAGCCAACTTGGCTGCTTTGTTAACGTGGAGGCAAAGTATTGACTTTATTTTTGCCTTCTTGCATGCGCCACTCTTCTTTCCTCCCGAGATGCTTACGGTTTTAATGGATCGGTTTTCAAAGAGGCGGTTCACTTTCGCCGAACCAAGACTTGTCGTCTTCTGCCTTCTGGAGCAGTTTGAAATGAAATTTTCTGAAGAAAGTTTTTTTCTCTCTCTCTATCTGAATCTTTCCTTTCTTATCCTAGCAGGCGTGGAGAATTTCAGTTGCATTTGAACCTTTCCATTTTACATATTTCTCACTTAATTTTTTTTCTGTTACATTTTGTATGTTATTATGCAATAAAAATTATTTTTGAAAGAAAATAAATTAAATCGCCTTGTAGAGAGACGTTCAACGGATTTTTTTAAAGAAAAATAAATCGAATTGTTTCCCACTTTTTGTGCATAAATATAATAAATACATGAATTGTATACTAATAAACATATATTCTTGAATTCCAAAATGAGAAAAATAAAAATAAAAAGAGAAAGAAAGAGAACTGCGTGAAAGTTGAAATTTTTTCATAATGATAACCGATGACGAACACTTCAAAGCAACATTTAATCCAAAAGAGCGTATGAAGAAATTAATATTATCATCATAATAACAGGTTTTTTTTTGCAATAAAACATTTAGCTGCTAATATTAACGAATATTCCACCCCCATTTTAGATTCATTTATTCAATCTGGCAACTAAAATTAAAGGTGAAGAATCTTTAAAAAAAATAGTAAGAAGCTTTTACAAAATCCAGTAACATCTTTCTATTAACCAAAAGAAGTAAACATTTCGAATCAGTTTTAAAAAATTTCCGAAGAAAAATTCAAAGTTTATATCTAAGTAAATAATAACAACATATAAAAAATCATATAAAATTCTCAACATTATGAATTTTTCAGTATTTTTTTCATGCAAAGTAAAATTGGAGATATAATAAAAAAAATTTCTATATGGCAAAAATATCTTACAAAGTTTAAAAATGAAAAAAAAAAAATACAACTGAAAATTTGAAATGTCTGGGAGAAAAATGAAATGATAAAACAAATAACATCTTTATCATAAAAGTATATTTTATACATGGGGCAACAGATAAGTAATACGTAATTAACAAGAAAAAAAATCAACCAGTAAACAATAAACAACTGCAATTTTCATTGGCATTGCAATGGAAATTACAATCGTTATAAATTGGCTAATATTATTCTGTATCAGTAAATAAAATCAGTTTTCAATATATAATTATATCCTTAAAAACATTTTCAATAACTTGTTGGTTTCGTTAGAAATAAATTTATCTATGTAAGCTTGAACATGTTTCAAAGAATAAAGGACTTAATCCACAATTTTTCAACTTTAGTTATATTATTTATGTATTTAAACTTTATATTTTAGAAAATCAAAATCAACATAATATATACATAACCCGTATATTTCTATTTAAAAAAAATATTAATGATGATATATAACGGAAATTAAATTCGAAAAATTTGCTCAATACAAGAACTAAATATAGCAATTTCTAAAACATGTAATAAAATATTAAGGTTTGTTTAGCATTTACAGTAAAAACCATCGTAAAATAAGGGCAGGAAGCGAATAAACTCTGAAGGAAGAAAAAAAATGTCATAAGGAATTCGTGGTTAAAAAAATGGTAGCTAACGAGTTGGAAACGTATATGGATAGTAGCCAAAGAAAAAGATCAAAGTGGATTTTCTCTGCATCTGCAGCCTCGTAAATAGCTCACATTCAGGATAAGACCAAAGAAATTTGAAGACTTTCTGAAGCAAAAAACGTTTTCCGTAAGTATATTGATAAAATATGACAGTCATTTTTTATGGAGTACTATGATGAGGTTATTAATTTATTTGATTGTCGGATAAAGAAAAATGCATAAAGAATAGAAATAAAAAAAATACAATAATAGTTTTAATGCTTATTATCTACCTGCATTTATTCCTCAAAATAATCTCCTAATTCTACATAACATAAACTGTTACATTTTTTGTAAATTATTTTTCTTAGCGATGCAAGAAAAATTAAACGTCTCAAGAAGTAAAATATAGAGAGAGGTTGGAAGGGTACCCGAGGAAAGTATTTTATTTTATTTATTTATTTTGAACTATCTTTGATACAGTGGTTCTCTTCTATGCTACTGTTGGAGAACATAAATAAAAAAGACAATAAAATAACTGAAATGCACAAAATTTTTAAATTAAAAAAACCAATGTTCAATTAAAATACAAGATTATGAAATAAATATATTACATTGTTCTTCGATTAATATTTCTCTTTTCTTTCTTTCACAAAATACTTTAATTATGAAGTTGCATTTAATTTATGGATTAGATTTTAGGATTTTTTAAGAAAAAAAAAATCTTATTTTCTTTTAAGAACAATAATATCTAATTTTTTAAGGGATACGATTCTACCAAGGAATGACATCCAGGCATCTTCCAGTCTGGTGTTATATCCACTTATCTATTCAGTCATGTTAAACATATTTTTAAAACTTTAACCACCTACAATGATGCTGACGGTGTCCCTTCGCGAAATATCGAAACAAACAAAGTATTAAATGTAAAGATAATGATGCACAAAAAGAAAAACATTAACTTATTCGGACAGTCAGTTCAAATTAAGACAATTTTCTTCACTATTTTGATTAGGAACATTGAAATTTCCATCCATTCAAGTTATTCATTCATTCATTTATTTATTTATTGCAAATTAAAATTTCCTGCAGCGGTCAAAGTGGAATAATACTCTAAGTTTGAAGAATTATATATAACAAGTAGCCAATTATTACTCATAGTAACGTAAACAGAAATAACATTTAATTAGAAAACAAGAACTGGAAAGATCAAGAAGAAATTACAAGAAGAGAATAAAGAATAATTATATGAAAACATGAGAGTACATAGCATCTACCAATTTATAATTGTAATTCTGATTCCCACATACACCAAGAGAAATATCAATGAAATATTAATATTTAATTAAATAATCTTAGATTAATTTTATAACTATAATTAAAAATTTCTTTAGACAATTAAAACTTGTAAAAAGCATTGAAGCCCACACACAAAAAATGGTAAACAAAATTTCTTATAAAACAAATTAGTTTTGATTGAAATTTAATTAACGGAAATTATTACATTCAAATAATTTCCAATGGATTGGACATTCTTTTTCTTTTTTAAAAAAATTCTGTAATTAGTATAGATTTAAAACTGAAACATTTTCCCTTTAATTGCATTGAATTTATGAGATTTCGCAGGGTTTTAATACTTATATCTTTTAACATAATTCTATAAATATTCGATTTTTTTAGGTTTGAGATGTTTCCAAGTCGCTCCAACAGTTTAATATGAATATTTGAAAATTATTTTTCAGTAACATTCCCAACATGACATCCACCTGAAGTTTAAATGATTAATAAGATAGAAATGGTTAATAAAGATTAGAATAGAGAAGACTGATTGATGTCCAAATATAATGACAGTATGTTTTAGAAAATTTATATTTTTATGAACGAAATAAATTGTGCCAGAACTTAATGTTTGATAATTAAAAATAATAACATTAAATGAAAATAAATTCTAAGATAATGGTAGTGTAACCATTATTATAAACATTAACATCATTATTAAACAGCAGGAGTTTGGTAATATCAATCCTAAGTAAAGTTTCTATTAACTTTTTAAAATTTCTTTGTTATTTTACGACATGATAGGGGTGGATATTTCACTTTTCATAGCTTTTCATGAAAGTATTATGTTTTATAAGCACATTAATGAAACGAAAAAAAAGAAGTCATAACTAATTAGATTGCAATCATACAACACAATTACGAATATCTTTCATTCAGCTCAGTTGTTTAACATCAAGGTGAATTAAACTGTCAAAATTACTTCAAGCCAGCTTAAGATAAGGAATTCATTTTATTAGTAATTTAACAATAATTTTTAACATTACAAATAACTTAATACAGTTAGTTACAATGTATTAAATTATCTTTCCACTGAAAAATAATTTTGTGGTATTACGTGATAATAATTTATAATTCCTAATAATACTCTTTGCTCAAATAGTTTTTAATTTGTCCACAAGTATTGATTATATCAAGAAATGTATATGCAAATAGAATAACTATTAAATAAAAAAAAACTTGATATGCCCGCGTTATTAATATTTTAAAATCTTTGTCGCCTATTTTAAATTATAATTAAAATATCGATTGAGCACGATGATTTCTAGCTATTTTTCTCCAAAAGTTATAAAGACAATATAATAGCATTGCAAATTTTGTTCGCAAATGCGGGAAAGATTAGAAAGGTTTATCTTCACTTGAGATATTTGTTTAATGATATGGTGAGGTCGTTTATTTAAAATCAATAAAAACACTGTTGAAAGACGAATTAAAATAAAAATTAAATCTAAAACAACTCAAAGTGTTAAAAAAATCACCTTTTATTTTAATTAATCGAGTATTAAATAAATTTGTGTTTTTTTGAAAGTTGACACTATTTTTCTCAGATATTAAATAATAGATATGCAATATTTGGTTGAATTCGGCGCATTTGTTATGAGGATATATGGAATTATATCCATACACAGCCATAATGATTTTTATTTGGATTAAAATTAATAACATAATTAAAGTTTCATGTCACAGGTAAGGAACTTTATCAGTTAATGGAAGTATTCGAATCAACACAGCCCTGGTTGAACCAAAAAAGGTTGCAGTTAAGTCATTCGAGAGCCATCTCTACAAGTGGATATTCACTACGTAATGATTTTCAATGCTATCTATAAGTACTATGAATACAATAATATATCAGTAGGGCGAAACCGAATCGGTCATGAGGATGGGGTAGATGAGTTTAAATACATTAGAGAATTGACGCCTCACACAGTCACACGGCATTATTCAGCAACAGCAATTATGATGACGAAATGAACTGTTATTTCAGAAAGACCATCTATAATGTAAAAAAATAAAATAAAAATCATTTATTAATTTATTAGAATTCTGAAAGTTCCTATAACTGACAAAATTCGTTTTCGTATCTATCCCTTAATTTGAATTTTGGAACAGATGTTCGTTATTGATTGAACATTCTACTGTGTATACATTTATTAAGATACCTCTTTTAATACTGGTTAAACTAACAGGTCAAGCTACTGGTCAACTAACTCTAAATATCACTCAACATTTAGACATAAAATGATTCAGCATTAAATAGAACAGCGTTCCCATAAAATTAATTATGATTAGAGACATATAATAGCATAATCTCTCTTTCTGTACCCCATAAGATATTCAACTTTACAAGTCAAACTATTTGAAAGTTTAAAAATAGCTTCAAATTATATCTACACATCTTCAAACTCTAATATTGAAAAATGTCTTAATTAAAAAGAAAAATACAATTTTATTAGCGACTGTTTAAATGAGGCTTAGTAAAAAATCACATGTCAATGAAAAGTAAGTATTTTTTTAAAAAATAACGTAATTTGATTCAACAGTGAAAAATTCTTAACACTAATTAAGAATAGTAATTAATATCTTTTCTGACAGTCAGGGAATACATCGAAATTAATAGCATTATATAGCATGAAAAAGTGATAGTGGAATTATTAATGAATAGTAACATAAATGGCCCGCATATAAGAATATATGAATTTATAGATTTTATTGCGATTCAAATGAATAAGTGAATCGCAAATAATTTAATAATTCAGCTTAATCTATGGAGTTTCAGTTCAATATATGGAATATAGTTAGAATAATTAAAATAGTCTTTTCAAAGCTCGAAAATGAACTTATTTTTTCTGTCTTAGAAATCTTTATCTAACTTGCTTTAGTTAAATTAGCAATTAGGTATTTAAGCCAAAAGTTAAGAAGCGTGGCAAGCCTATATACGTATCATTGGTAATAAATGTGCAGTTTGCCTAAGACTGAATCATTGTATGACGAAGTACTTCTCCTGCAATCATTTTCCCCTCTACCGTTATTATTCGTTTTACGGTTTCCTGAACTGCAAATCAAGATCTCCCACTTTTTAGACTACTCCGTTAAAACAATAGGGCTTTTTCATCAAGCGTAATTTCATCATATTACTATCCTATAAACGCTTTTAAATTGTTCGAAACAGCCGGTTTCACTTATAGACTTAACTTTTACAATTTATACATCCTGACAAAGCAGCTATTAGGGAGAAAATTAAGAGACAAAAATATAATAAAAACTAAATTTGATAGTATTAAAAAAATGTTACTTAACAAATAGACAATAATCAAAAAATAACATTTCCAACGGAACAATCTTATGTATAAAGAAAAATTTCTAATATACATTGAATATAGCAAAACATAAAAGTGGCAAGAAGTTATCCTAGGAGCTATTTCTATTTATATATTTTAGGAATAAACTCTGTTTTTTTTTTTATCCATTTTGGAAATCATTTCAATGCTTATAGTATACATTTTAGGAATCAATTTTATTTATGACATTTTATGAATAGCTATGAATAAAAATTGAAAACTAAATATGCTTCAGATACAATCGATTATTAGTAATTATTTCCTTTCAATAAAAATTAAATTTATTGAAATAATACAGCCTTTATTAATAAACTCTCGTTTTCCATGTATAATACTTAAACCAGCATTCTAGTTCTGATCAGAATCCATAAAGTAATTTATAATTTTTGGTTAAGAAATGAATTTTTAATAGAATATAAAATGCAACGTTGGTTCAAAGAACATAATAAAAATGAAAATGTGCCATGAAAAGCAATATACAAACCCTATCGCTAAAATAAATTTTTTATAACTTTAAATATCCACTGACAATTTTTCAAACATTATTATGAGTTTAACTGAAGTATAGACAATTTTTTTTAATCAGTATCAAAAACAAGAGTTGAAGGGCTTTCTCTAATGCATACTTTTCAACAATGTGAACAAGAAAAAGTTCATTTTGCAGTGAAATAGCTTTATTTGGTAATAGTTTACTTCGACACAGATAATTTATTTTCTAATATAAAAAGACATGCGTTTATTCCCATAAATCAGAAGTTTCTTTTTTTTAAAAAAAAAATCAAAATTATCATAAACTAATTTACTATTTCCCAAATTGACTAATTTCTTCCCAGTTTAACTAATTTCTTCTGATGAATTAAAATAATTATAAGAATTTTTTTAATGTATGGATATATACAAATGCAACGAACTAATAATTTCATACATATGAGAATAAATTCGGATTTTTTCTATGACGTATGTAATTTCGCTTTGAAAAAAAAAATTGCGTTCGTGGGGCTTTTTCCCCACACAGAGGCATTTTCAAAGTATTTTCATGCTATTTATAAGCATTATTCATTACCAAATGCATATAATTTAAGGATTATAATTAATGTATGTATCACGTATATACCCGGCATTAGAATTTGACTAAGTAGGTAAAGAAACAATATAAAGACAGGTTTTATATAAAACCTTCAAAAAAAACACTCCATTTTCAGTTTTATAATCCTGAAAAATATCTATCTTCGTTTTATATTAAAGTACATAAATGAAAAATACATATTTATTAGCCTTCTAGTAAAAATAAATTCTTGTATTTTCAAAGATTAATATTGAGCAAAAAATTTGTATTGAAATAAATATAATGTAATCAAACTCTGCATTAATTTTTTAAAAACAGAAATAGCTTTTTTTATATAAGAAAAATAGTTTCTTATATCAGACATATACAACTAGAAACACAATTAATTTAACAGATGATTAAAATGATAAAGCAACGAAAAATCTTTCAAAATAAACGAAATTTCAAATAATCCTTCGGGTGCCATTTAACCAGAGCTAGATTATTTCTTTTAAATTATTTGATATTTTAAACAAATTTCGGAAATTATAAGTAATATAAACTGAATTTATCCTTTTTTTTCAATAAATAAATTATCCTTTTAATTTTATCTATTTCAGTTATTTGAAAACTAAAAAGACTATCTCGAATTACGTTCATTAAAGAGTTCGTAAAAATGAAAAACTTCTTGAAGAGGATAAGTCCTTAATAATTAACGCAGGCCAGACGGTTTTTTCTTTTCTGCAAATGGAAACCACATTTATCACGGAAAGGCAGGGAGCAGTTGACCCCTCCTTGTTCAAATGAAACCAGCCAATGGTGTAGCTAGGTCAGCAGATTAACATTAGTCGATAATTCTTCCAGTCATCGCAGTTGAAAAGATGTAATAGTTGACCTTTCTTTGATCATTTGTCAAAATAAAAACTGCTAGCATTAATTAACAAATAATATATACATAATTACTGTGAATTCGGATGGTATATAAAAGACTCTAATTAGCTTTAAAAGCTACTACATTTTATTAATATTTTTTCGACCATGTATATGAAAATCATAGTGATATTCTACATTATACAAGTTAATTATATAATAGAATAAGAGAAAATAAAGGCATGTATCAATATAGATTGGCAAAATAAAAGGAGAGTTAGAGGAAGATGGGAAAAAATATAGATCTGAGCAATTTTTTTAAATCTTCCCCCCCCCAATTAAATGTTATATAAAGATAGTATTTATCGGAGCAGAAAATTTTGATAATTTACTCTGTTTAATGAATTGACTGATAGAAATAATATTATTAGTATTGCGTTCTTTCATTTTAACAATATAAATATCGGCAAAAAGTTGACTCAAACAGCCTATGATGGGGGAAAGGAAAAAAAAAAAAACGTTTAATACTTAAATAAGATGGTTATTTTCCAAAGTTTAAAAAGTATACCAATTGAAAAAGTTTTAAAACGTTATGAAAAAAATCAAATTAGAAAGGTTTATGAATGGAAAACAAAAAAATTTAAATTTTTGATATCCTCTTTAAATCAGTATAAGTTTTCAATTAAAAAATACAACGAATTAACATTTTAAGTAGGTAATCCGAATACAATTAATTAATCTCTGTAAAGCAAATAATTTCAAATTTCCAAAGCAAATAATTTCAAAATTCAAAAAATAATTTAATCATTTTTTTTTCACAAAAAAAAAAAAAAAAAATCTGAATAAAAAATGTTTATTCTAATGGGTAATAGCCAACACGGTCCTCTAATCTTTATTGTAAGCAATATTATAATTGTATTAGTAAAGTGTTTTTGAAATTAATAAACACTATTAACATGGGTTTATTTGAAAAAGTGTTTATATGTCATAAAAGTAATAATACTTCCTCATAATGCATGCCCTTGCATCAGCAGTTTTTTTTCCCTTAACAAAATAGGGACAGTAAAAAAAATGAAACATTATTCATTGTTTAAAATGTATTCTGAATTTTCAAATTAATTTATACTTTCTTTGTGGTGTCAAATCTGTGAAGAAAGAGCCTTGGAGATAGACGTTCAAGCGCGTAACCTAAAAACGGAGAAGGAGCCCTTATTTCCATAGTCATAACACGTGTTTATTACTCCCAGCTCTCGTGCCAGTCTAGAAGGGAATACGTAGGCCTGATATGCTTTTCCAAATAATCGATTAGCCTCATCTCTCTGCTTACAATAGATATTTAATGCCAGATAGTATTACCCGATAGAAAGCGAACAATAAAATGGTATTCATTTTTAAAAAATGTTATAATCAAAAATTAAGTTTCTCTAAAACCATTACATTTATTCTCTAAGAATTAATGATTTTCAAAATACAAAAGTCGTAGAAAGTATACATTCAACGAATTTCTGCAAATTCTAAATTAATCAGCAACATAGCTTACGATTCAAAATGTTCATACTGATATGACCATTTTAATGATTAAAAAAACCCTAAAGGACATCATACACACACACACACACAGAGATAGAGAGACAGAGATTGAAAGAGAGAGGAGGCTACATACGCCCTTTTAAGACGGATTTATTTCATTAATTAGGAATTAACTTATCTAATCACTGATTTATAATATGTTTCTTGGGAATTTATATTTATTTCGCAAGAGAATATCATGTAATATCGATCTTAATAAACTCCATTAGAAAAATTATTATACTTTTTTTATGCCTTTGTTTCTGATTCAAAATTTTTATTTAAGCCATTTTTTTTGTACATTTTATATAATACAAAGATTTTCTACTATAAATATTCTTATTTAATCAAGATTTTCCTGTGGTATATAGAAATATTTTTTTCCTTTTTCTTTTGGAACTAATATATTGCAGCTGCTATAATAATATAACAATAAACCAAAATATATATATTTCAATTTTACTATTTTAGTATAGAACATTTTAATAACTTTTTATAATAATAATAAAATAATAATAAACTTCAAGAATAACACATTTTTAAAAACACATTACAAAAATTTAACAGTTTTGCGAATAATACCATTTGCATGAATGATATTTCAAATTAATATATCAGATATCATTCAATCAAATTTAAAAAACAGATAATAAATATATTCTCAAATTAAAATTAACAGAAAAACAAATAGTTTGCATAAAAATATACCAGTGTGTGTTTTATTTCAGTGCAATAAAATAGAAAATATATTTTATGCTTTTTTATTTAAAGCAAATCAAATTAATAAAATTTACAGAAAAATAAATTAACAATGAAATTTTCTAAATAAATTTTTTATTTACTTTAACTGGAAATTTTTAAACTTTGATTTACCGAAGTTTGCTTTTTTTTATTTAAATGATATTGCTATCTATTTATAAATTAGCTTTTTGTACGAAACAAACGAAGTTACTATTTATAAGCTAAACAATCCCAATAACAAATTATCACATTTTATTTTTAGTTTGCTTAGTTTGAAAGTTGAAGATTGTAAATAATAAAATTTAAATCGGCAGAAAACATGAATCTAATAAAACACCTTTTAATTAAAAATATTCTGATATAAATTAATGAAACTTTATTTCATATTATTTCAAAATTATTAAATAATTTTAAATAGTTTACAAATATACAACTAAGCATGTGTAGTAACACACTAAATTACAAAATGAATACTTCAGAGTAAAGAAAAAAAAAATTTATGTGAAAAAAATTAAACCAAATACTTAACATCATTAAAATTAAATATAGATTGCGTACATTCTACTTTTACAGAAAAGTGGAATGCATGAATCTTGAACACAGAAAAGTTAATCTAAATTGTTTGAAAATCGTCCGTTATTTTAAACAAAAAACCAAAAATGATGAAACAGAGATAACATGTGGCTGTATAGTTATAAAGCATTTCAAAAACTTAGAGCATTACAGAAATACATGAGGTTTAGCTTTCTAATATTACATACTGTATAGATTCTGCTACGAAATGAAAAATAAAATAATCATTTCCATAATTGCATGAATTATTTTTAAAAATTTAAACTACTACCTATCATTTTTTTAAATAATTAATATATATGTATATAAAGAAATACAAATATTTCAAATTTATAAAATATTAAAATATTAATTAATATAGCAACAATGTGTTACTTTGTGAATACCGTGGTTTCGATTAATAAAAAATGACCCTCAAATAATAAAATTAAAAATAAATAAACAAATTGCAATTCTGTTAAGTAATTTTCATATTTTTCCATGGAAAATGATACGATCATAAACAGCAAGTATATTATCTTATTTTCACTATTTAAGCGTAAGTTAATTTTAATTTATACTTCAACTAAAAAATTTTTTCGATAAAGTTTCAAAGTAATACATTTTATGTAAAAAAGGAGCAGCAGTTTAAAAAATTTCTTTTGCTTATGTATCCCACAGCATATATCAATTTCAAATGTAGGAAAATAATTAAGAATATAAAAATTATAAAAATAAATATGCATTGAAATATTTGATTTGCTTTTGAATTTTCATTGAAATATTTGTTGAATACAAACAAATTCCAAACCACACAACACCCTTATTAAGAATGTTAACAGAAACACTAATTAAAACAGTGAAAAAAAATTCACGCGTTTTTATGTGTGTGTTAGTAGGGCGAGATTTTTTTTACAACACTGTAAAGAAGGAGAGAGAAAAAACTTGAGACGCAATGCAAGGGATCAAAAGAAAAGGGGCCAGGGGTAAATGAAATTTTGGAGTGTGCATGGCCGCACGCGCATTCCTCAGATCCGGCACGAATACTCCTTTTTACTCAACTCCGTCTTCTTTTCAAGTCGGAAGTGTGCTGCTAAAGTGCGGTTTAATGCTTTTTAACGGTGTCATTTTTTACAAATCCTCCTGCCTCTTCATGGCTCTTTATATATTTTTTTAAAGGACAATGTTTCCGGGGTATTAAAAAAAATTGTACCAAGAAATAGGAAGTCGGTAAAGGGAAGGGGAAAAAAAGTACAGCTTCTTTTAAAAAAATTCTAAACAGCACACGACACACGAGTGGTACTGATAAGAAAAGGGGGCGGAAGACGAGGAAAAATGGAAAACCACGCGCGAAAAAACTAAATATCGACAAAAAAAAATTGCAGCTTTTTTTTTTTATAAAGTTTATTCCGCACGTGCATTTTCTTGTACTTTCATCTAGGTCGATTCTCCCCCCCCCCTCCTGTTGCAATGAGTTGCACAAGGAAAAGGGGGGGAGGAGAAAAAAATCCCGTATTTATGTATAAAAAGTTCATTATGTATAAAAAATGCTCTCTTATGTCAGACGAATAGAAGGGAAGAGGAAAAAATGTCGACCGGGACGGCTGAAATGCTCAACTCTTTTGTTGGCGCGACCCGGGACGTGGAAGAGTTCCCCGTTTTTTTCCGCGCCCAACAATGAAGCGTGAAAAAACTGTATCCGGGGGGTAGGGGACCAAATCTGGAACTCGCTTTTTGCCACGTGGGTATAAGGTTCGATCTACTACGTGATTTACCCAGATGGCACGAGTATCATACCTGCTGTGGCCCCCTTTGATACTACTCTCCGTATGTATAGATATTCCCCTTTTTTTGCCCTCTCTTATAGACCCAGTTATCAAGAGTACTTGAGCTTTACCCACTTCTTCCTGTTAGATAATATAGTTTAAGGGGACACGTCTGAGCAAATAAATTTTTTAGAAAAGATTGTGACACTATAGATATTTCTTGGATTCCGTATTTGAAATTTCTTAACATGTGTTGCTTAAACATTTTTATTGAGCGTTCGGTATATACGAATTTCTTCTCAGAGAAAGATAAACAGTGCTTCGCAATTCATATCTCAAAATAAATGTAAAATATATATTTGAATTATATATCTTCGCACATGAAATCGACACAATTTAATTATTTTAACAAATAATTTTTTTTTGCGGATTAAACAAAAAAGCTGAAAATAATAATAAATAATTAAATATAAAATCCGCTAATCGCTTAGATTTTTTTTTAAATTTACCACAATAAAATATTTATTTTTTTTCTCATTTATATACATATTACTGCCTTCAGTTATCGAAATAACTATGAGGAGATAAAATATTATTTATCGCTTGAAGTAGTATTCTTTTTTAAAGAAAAATTATAAAAAATGTAACAAAAAATGATGCTCATTTAAGCAGCGTTCATTAGCACAATAAATTTTTTTTATTTTTTTCTCATTTATATATATATTACTGCCTTCAACAATCGAAATAACTAGGAGCAGATAAAATATTATTTATCGCTTGAAATTCCTTTGTAACGAATTTGTATTCTTTTGTAAAGAAAAATTATAAAAAAGGTAACAAAAAATGATGTTAATTTAAACAGCGAAAGTTAGCTATGCATAACAAAAGTTTTAAAACATTCATGAATAGAAGATGGAATTTTAACAATACATTCACATTATTATAAACAATAATGTAAGCACTATATGTATACAAGAATATATACTATACATATTTACAAATATTACACAAGAGCTACGTAAATTTTCTGATGTTGTGATTATGAAACTTTGGTCAAATAATCATGATGTTAGTTTTGCTATTTATACAATAATATTATTTTATACTATAATATACTATGAGAATTTTTTAATATTCTTTTTAATCAATACAATTGAAAAGAAGTGGGGTATTAAAAATTTAATTAAAAATAAAAATTATTATACGCCACAAATAAAAACATCTTAATTTGGCAGTATAACCTCATATAAAATATAAGGTAAAATTTTTTAAATTTAATGAAAATAAACTTTAGAAAATGCTGTGGTGTATGTTTTACATGCTTATCATTTCTTACAATTTGAAAGTAAGTACCTTAAATAAACCTTTTTTTGATCTGAAATTAAATATTAAGTAGAATAACTTAAATAATAAGATAAATGAAGACCTAAGATTAAATTAAAGTAAATAAAAAGATGATAAATAAGATAGTAAAGGAATGGATTAAATAAAGACATAACATATTTATATTATATTTAAATGATTTGCTCTTTATAAAATTGAAAATGCTAAAATTTTAAATTTTAAAATTGTCGAAGGCGAAGTAGATTCAAACACATATATCCAAAATAAAATATAATATAGAAATGATATTTATTAAACGATAGAAAATTTATTATTCTGTTATCTAAAAAGTAAATGAACCCATCTAAACATGAAATGTATTTATTTGAATTACAAAAGCTAAACAGATTTTTTTTAATGCAACCCCTCAATTTTCAATTCATAATTTATTTTCAAATAAAAATGAATGCATTTTAATAAAACAAATAAACAAAATTACAGAAGGGAGTTCCTTCCCCCCAACAATGAATAATTCATTCTCTCTTTCCAAACATTAGGAAGAGGAACTGCCGAAGAAAACCGCACATCGCATTCTTTTCACTTCCCGTAAAATGACTTAAAAGGCGAGTGACAATCAAAATCCGTTGTCTTAAGCGGTGTCAGACGGCTAACTCCTGCCTCCTCGGCTATCATTACTTATTTGCATCGATTTCACGTGGCAGGGTTCTTCCGTTTTATTTTTGCTCTCAGAAGACGCTGTCTGAGGACGAAATCTCTTCCATCACCAAGACAAGGCGCTTAACAAGGAAATATTTTCCACCGCCCCATTCGTTCATCCAAAGGAAAGAAAAATGAAAAGTTTTCCTGACCTGATCTCTGCTTTTGTCACTCATTCCAAAGAAAATTTTGAAATAGGTTATTTGATTTATCCCTCTTTAAAGTTATTTAGGCATAATTTTTTTATTATACCTAATTCGTAAAAGTATTAAATAAGAAATATTTAATGAGAAAAAATGATGGAGTTATGCTGAGAAATAAGTAGACACAAAATAAATATTGAAATTTTCTGATTCTTTGTATAAAAGTAAAAGTATACATTTAAATTTTGATTTTTAATTTTTTTCACGCTAGTAAAGAATAAGTAAAAAGATAAAATACGACTAGCTAAATGCAATCTACTATGTTTTATTTTGTACAACTTTTATAAATGGCCGAAGAAACAGAAAAAAAATTAAGAGCATATCGTCACATTAATTATGTATAAAAAATAATTCAATCCAAATTGTTAAGAAAATTGTTTCGCCTTTTTAAACTTGAGATTACAGTTCTACGGTTCAATGCTTCCTTATTAAACACAATTATTAAAAAAAATAATATACTCCGAAATTCAGTGAGAATAAAAATTTGTCTTTTGTTGCACCATGTCAAATAAATTCAGATCTCAACAGTCACTCTCAAATATACCGAATTTTGATCAAATGCATTCAATTTTAAGTAATGTTTATAATAAATTGAAATAATATATTGGAAATTATATAATAAATTTAAACCTAAGGGTTTCAAACAGCTAAATTTAATTTCTAAAATTTACCTTCATATTATTTGCTTTTTACAGGAAACGGAATACATTATTCGTAAAAACTTGAAAACGAATGAGTACTAGGTATTGAACGAACATATACTTTCTCAATTTCTGAAATCAATTTAAAATTGTAATTTTAAGTATATTCCAAAAAGGTATGTATTAAAAAACCCAAACAATAAGTGTAATTAAAAAAGGGATGCTAGAAGAGACAATGCAAAATAAAAAGAAATTTTAAAGATTCGAGGGGGAGAGGCTTTTTTAATGCAATTTGATGAAAACATTTTTTTCTCAATAATGTATAATTTGTCCTTTAATCATAGTATTTCATCTTACTTTAATCATAGAAATTAAATGTTACAGATATTAAATTAATCGATGTAATTAAAACCGACTATAATATTTTCTAATTAATAACTGATTTCTCTTTTTTGTTTGCTTGTCTGTTTTACTTTACAAATTTTTTTAAAAAATCCTTTAAAGTCTTTTTAAAAAATAAATATATATTATCAGGCTTGAATTTAGGAAAATAATTTCTATTCTTTACAAAAATATGGTTGAATTGAAAAGATTTTTTTCCTCTCTAAAAGTAATCTGCAGATACACTTAAAGTCAGTAAGGTATATTTATCTTTGAAAAATTAACTATTAGCTATTTAATATAAAAATTTCTTAAAATTAATTTTAAAAAAATTAAGAATTATTACAAGACACTATGACTTAGAACTTTTAGATAAAGTTTTCCCTGATTTTCAATGATAAAAGTAAAATAAATAAATAAAGGGGATTTGAAGAAGACAAAAGCTACAAACCTAATATGAAGTCAGCTTTGCTTTTATAGTTTTTTTATATTTAAAAAAGATGCACTTAACAATTTTTTCTAAGAAAATGGCATTATTAAATAACTAAAATAATAAACATAAAATATATATTTCCATAGTCTTCATACGTTTGATTATACATTCTGGAAAGGAAAAAATAATCAAATTTTAAAATTAATCATTTTTTAAAAAATTTTATTGGCATAATTAAATTGAGGCATTTAAATAAAGTAGATACAACTTTTAATCAAGTAATTGTGCAATCAATAAAAATTGCAAGATAAATAAGGAAAAGTATTTTTTGTAAAGAGGCGATATGAAGTTAGCGTTTACAAGCAAACATATAAGAATGTAGCCTACAATACTTTCTAAAATAATCTATAAGGAGTATAGATTTTTCAGCTTTTCAACAGAAAGCATACAATGATGCGATTGTAATGTAATGTGTTCTATTTTTACGGCAGTTTTCTTTATTGTAAAACCTTTTTCCAAAAATTCGATGCTGGAATTTCGATACAGAAAAAGAAGAGAGAAAGGCCGTCAGTCAGTTCGAGAATGAATCCTATGAATACTCTGGGGGCGGCGAGAAAAAAAAGAAAGAAAGAAAACATGTCACTCGTGACATTGACTGGAGAGAAAATGAAAACGCCTATTGGGATTGTATCTGAGAAAGTTGTCGCAAAAATAATCTCAAGACACGCCCATGAACACAAAGAGAGAGCAGTTTATTTATAGCTATGTAAACTGAAAACACACACAAATAATTCAAAACCTTTTGATTTTTAGTCAGAACGTACGTTCACATTCGATATGAAAGGTCCATTCTTCATAAAGTAATGAAATAGCCTTCAAAATTATCCATCTTTGACGCAGCATATTTTTTAAAAATTTAGAACTTCATTCATGGCATATAAAAGTAAAAAATATATAATCTGCCTCAGTTATTTTTCACTTTTTCAAGGTCCTAGAAGTGTATTTTTTAAAATATATATATATTAAAAAAGACACAGAAGGAGTTCTTTCCATGTGCATCTTTGTAATGATCTATATCTACAACTGATGCATCATTCTATTATTGCTTAAATTGGAACATCAAACAATAAAGACAAAATAGGCAATGAAAATAAGTAGATGCATGACAAATTCTTCCATTATATCTAAAGCATCCTTGCTTTTATGACATCAAAAATTAAAATTAATTTTGTCAAATTATAAACAATTCAATTTCTACCTCAAAAGGTATATAAATTATTAATATTGATTCTTTCAGTTAGATAAAAAACACAACATTAAAACAATGGATTAATAATATTCATAGATGTAACATTTATTTATTATTTACTAAATTTTTAAAGCAGGTTTTCACTTAAGTTACAAAAAGTAGTGACATTAGAAGGTAAAATTATTGAATTAAGAAACATTTAGAGTTGACTCTGAACTCCTTTTATTCGTTACTAACTTATAAACTCAACGTTGATTGAAATAAAATTATTTTCTTGCCTTTCACAATTAAGTATTAGCTACTTAACAACATCAATACAAATTGCATACAAAATCTTGCTTACACTTCAATGTTCATGAGTAAGGCTTTAACGACTTATAACAAATATTTATAGTAAAAATTAAAATTACCATATATCTAATCATATGTGAGCATCTTTGTTGTGAAAACGTCATGCATTAAAAAGTAAAACTACATTAAAAAATATTGGTGCTGAGTGGGATTCTATGTACGACTGCAAACCTGCATTATATTATATTTTATTACATTATATACGCCTTATAGTTTCTCAGAAAAAAAAGTGTCTCAAAAAGTGTCAAGAAAGTTAATATTTTTAATGAGTTGTTATTTTTAAAAAAACGATGCAAAATTTAATAAAACATCGTCAGCATTACTTTAGTATATAAAGTTTTAAATGTACATAAAAAAAGAATATGAACCATTTCAACCGAACCGAAAAACTTGAAACAGTTTTCAAGCTAAAGAAGCATTTTTCACATTTCATTACGAAAATCTTATTTAAATATCTAACTTTCCCGAATTTTCACTATTTTAAATTCAGGTAAGTAAATAAATCTTACCCCCTACCATGTTTTTTTTACTTGTTAAAAACTGCAAATGCGCGACAGAAAAATACTTCAAAACAATTTAATTTATAAGTTTTCAGTAACAAAACATTGAAACAATTTTAAAGTTAAATATTTTTCCAATTCTTATTTAAATATCTCTTTTTCACAAATTTTAGCTATTTTAAATTCTGGCAAGTAAATAAATCTTAGGCACTGTCACGTTATTTTCCAGCACAATATTGCACATGAGGAAGATAAAAGTAGTTTTATAAATTTATAAAATTTACTGTTTCTTTAAATCTTCTCTAAAATCTTTCTTTTATGTGCCATAATATTTGTTAAAAAAATTGAAGAAAATACATTCAGTAGTTTAAACTTTTATAGAGAAGAAAGAAAAAAAAACCCTTAGTATCTCAGTTTTACATACATATTTGCCGACTTTCTGAAACAGAGGTAGCGCATCTTCATCGTGTTCTTCGAGTCCCCGGGCATGATTATTCTTCTGTGCGATGTCTGTGAGATGAGTGACTGTGGCCCCCCTGTAAAAAGGAGCTGTGCAAGCAAATGTGGTGTGTGTGTAGCTAAGTCGTACTATTGGCCCTCATTAGCGCTACTTAAAAAACAAGAGACGCTCCTTTCGGCTTAAATCTGCTGCTGTATCAGCGAGAGGCTTGTCCATAGGCAAGTGCCATAGGTAACAACAACAACAACGTACATATTTCGGATATATTATTTTAAATACATGGCAATAAAAAACATAAATTAAATTCCATTGAATGAATCATATTAAGTTGTTAATTACAATAAAAATGATTCATTGCCATTGTTTCTTTTTTGTTGTATTTTTGCTTCGTATTAAATTCTGGGATGACGAATGCATAATTTAATTATTCAATAAGAATCATCATATCTGATAAGGTAATCCTAATTAAATGGTGTAGATAAATATTTACTTTCTTTGCAAACAAGAAAATTATTTAATTTATTTGATGGAGATGTTTTGATCCGATACACGAAGCAGAAGAAATATCTCAATTTGCAACCTGAACTCACGCTTATTCAATAAAATGACAAGAAAATGGTTTTCGGAAGAAATCGATACTTTCTTTCGAGCAAAATCCAAACGAATCGTTAAATAGAAAGAAGAAAAAAATGCATCGATATATTTATGTATGTATCAAACGAAAACAGACTTTGAAGCTCTTTTAAATAAAATGTTTTTTCCAGAGAAAAAAAATCACATCAAACGCCGCGCGCTGAAACATCACAAGTTCCAATAAAAAATATATTGAGAAAAAAAACATTAAAAAAATCAGAATAAATAAAATAGCAGCTTCAAGTTATGGCTCGCTCCGACCATACTTTGTTTCCATTTTGCGAGTAGTAAATTCGATGGACAACGTCGTAAAGTTTGTGCCTCCTTCCAACATTCCTCTTTTTGGCTTTGACTTTTTTCTATTTTTTCGGCTTCGATTGGTGACTCCAAATGTCCAGGGGCGTAACTGCGTTTTCTGCTCTCCCCCCTCCACCCCTATGTCCCTAGATGCAAAGGAAGTGGGTCCGCTCCTTCTTTTTCCAGTTATTTTGCGTGCGTATGTGTATACGTAGCCGAACAAAAGTATTTCACCCCCCTCCCCTCCGACGTAAGATAGACGTAAAAATGCGGGGTTAAAAAAAAGAGCGAAAAAGAAGGTAGATGGAAAGGATAGAAAAAAAAGTTCCTCTGTCATAGCAATCGCAGTTTATATGATACTCGGGTCATTTTTACAGCATGTAGAATAAACTAGGAATAAAATCGATGGTGGTTGAGAGGAATTTCGAACGGACTTCAAGTTTGGGAGTCGCATAAAGTAGTGATAAAATGAAATGATGCTGCACAGAAGATCACATGGATAAATCTCGATGAAACTGTATTTTCCTTTGTTCATTTTTCAGCACTAAAAATTAATTATAAGTAATGAATCTCATTCAAAGGCGATGATATTTTTCGGCGGAGAAATTACAAATACGCCTTTAATTTTTAGTTGAATTGGTTTTTCTATAAACAATAGTAATTTGAAGCCGTTTTTGCATCCCATCTTAATGTCAAAATATTGAATACCTGCCAAATTTAGCAAAAAACTGATTCAACAATATTATTCGCCTTATCTCATTATTTTTAAAATTACCTTCCAACTCTAAAATTAGATATAATTAGCAATTTTATCAACCAAAATTTTTAATTTTGAAACACAACCATGAACTTTTTTTTCCGAATTTAATGCGCTTACCCCAAATTTACAGAAATTTCATGCTTTGAGAAACTATTAGAACTATTAAAAATAACAAGTAATAAAAAAAATTAAATCGATACGTAATTTTAAAAAAATAACAAAGCTGTGACGTTATTATTATACAGAGGCTTGGTTGATTTGGTTTGTATTTTTCTGGCTCAAAAACCATCACTGGCTAAACTGCACCATCCATGTGGTGAAAGAAAGCCATGTGGTATGCAGAAGCATTAAAACATTCAATGCTCATGAATTCAAGGAAAAAATTCCAAGTACTCAAACATTCAAATTAAACATTATTGATCCAAGTTAACATTATATTAGACACAAAAATTGAGTACTGAAAAAATAAAAAGAATTACAGTCGAAAGGGATCAAATTCGTCTAGTTTTTCTTTAGTATAGAATAATTCATGTTTTATTCAATAACTTTTCTCGCATTTCAACTTCATTATTAACACTTTCCTAAGCAAAATTTGGAATGGAATTCGTGACTATAAAAAATTGATAAGGAAAGTTAATTGGAGAATATTTACAAACAACTAATAACATTTTGAAGAAATAATAAAGTGAATACTTAATATAGGTTATTCATTTTTGAATTCGAAAATGAATAACTTGTTCACATCATTCCGTTTTAATAACATGTGCTCAATTGAAAGAGTTGGCTTTTTTTTTCTCTCTCCCCCCGCAAATTATGTATTAGATGGAAGCGAAAGGTTTTCTCTCCCAGTTGCAAAAAAAATTTAAAACAAAATTTTACAATCAAAAAAAGTAAATGAATTCAGAAATTCAACAATAAAACAGTGTTTTATAAATATCTATAGTAGCTAAAAGTTAAATTGAAAGGCTAGCTTGAAATTAATACCCAAAGTTGTCAATGTATTTACTCTAATTTCCATAATCGGAAAATTCTAATTAAAGGATTGGAAAATTCTAATTAAAGGAAAATTCTAATTAAAGGACTGAATTCATCACATTAATGAAGATCGTTACTACAAAATATGTTACATTTTTAATGTGTGTTAAAATAAAGGCTCGAAAATATGATTTATTTATTTGAAGAAGTCATTATTTGAAATTTAATATGATGAAAACGTCCTTTTGGGGGGGATTATAAATTACTAAGTTATTAGCACAAATAACTAAAACTTCATCGCATTTTTTATTACATTTGTAATTAATTAAAAAGAAACTGCTTCGAAATTTGCAATATTGTCTTTTAAATTATTTTTGTGACAGATATAGAAAGTCAAGTGCCATATCTGCTATTTTTATAGATTTTCATTTCTTTCTCGAATATATTTATAGTAATATTCCACCTTTATTAAATTTACATCATAAAATAAATTACATATATATAATTCCTCAATAAAAATTGTTTTTCAGCAATTTAATATTTTAATAATAGCTTCATTCATAATAATTCTTTTATTGTAATATTAACACAGAAATATTAAATTTTTGGGGTGCATTAATATTCATCCATGACTACCGAAGATGAAAACAGAATCATCGATAACAAATTAACTTTCATGAGTTTATAACTAAACAACTTCAAAATAGTTTTTTTTCTAGTCATATTTATAATTAAGTAGAATCATATATATTTTTTATCTTACATCTCAAATACAACGAAAGGCTGTGATAAAATTAATATTTTACCAGACAAATAAAATTCCCTGTTGAGCACAAAACTAATTATCAGAATTCTTTATAAATGCCTTAATAAACTATAAGAAAAATATAGGATTTCGGAATCATTTAAATTTTTATTTTCATCAATGCTCATCAAACAGAACAGAGTCCCAATGTTTGCAAATAAAATCTATGTCATATTTTCAAAATAAAATAAAAAAAAATCACTAAAACGTACATTTACCTTAAAAGATAGGAATTAAAAACAGAAATTACTCGAAAGAAATCTAGAATGCCAGAAACACTACAAGAATAGGAATAATAAGAACTGAAAAGAAGTTTAGTCTGAGAAATTGTTTAGTTTTATTTGTGTCTAAATAAATCCAGAAAGTAACGTCTGTTTTCATACAAGGAAAAAAGAAAAGAATCCATTTGATTACATCGACAAAAGAATGTCCTTATCCCTCCTGGAATGAAACACCGAAGCGATTTGAGATTCAGCGCAGTAGCTTTACGGAATACAATTTATTAGGGTTTGGACGCAGGATAGGCAGTAGTCACGAAAGAAAGGAAAGTTAGAGTTGTGTTATTTTTCAATTTAAAACCGTTTCCTTCCCCACTTTGTGCAGTTCAAATCTTTAAAATTAGTGGGGCGAAACTACTGCCTACTCTGACAGCAATTGACAACCAAGAGATTTAAACTATGTAAAGAAAAGAAGACAATTTAGCAGTGGAATGTTTTGTTCAGGGAATGTTTGTAAAGCACTGGTATTTAACGTTCTATAGAACGTCTATAAATGGGAGGCTAAAGAATAAACTATTCAAGAAGTAATTACTGTGCAATTTAATGACGAATTTAGAAAAGTAAATCTTTTAAATGTTGCTTTCCTTTATTCCTAAAAGAACTGGAATGGCTTATAATAAAATATCAATTGAGTACGGATTTTGTTTGAGATGAATTCAAGTTCTTAATGCTTGCTTTTTTTTAATTTAAGAGATTAAATGTGTTTTTATATTTATTGAGGAGAATGTTTCATTTTATACGTAATATTTGCAAAAATCCTAACAATATCGGTGACATAAATAAGTTCATTGGATGTCGTTCGGAATGTCTGAAATAATTTGTAATATTTTTTTTAATATACTTAAAGATATTTTGAAACATTTATCAAAGTTAGCGAAAAAATTATTTAGAAATAAAATCGCTATAGCAAAAATGTTGAATTTTGAAATGGATTATGATAAATATATTATCTCAAATTGTTGGAGAAAAACTTCAATATTTTTAAATTTTTAATTGAAAATAATAAAGTGTATAATAACTTTGCATTAGGATTTATAAACCAATAATACATAAAAGTTAAAACTGATAATTCTATATTTAAGGATATGCTCTGTGAAGCCTATTGAAAGATATACCCTTGTAGATAGCATGTCAGCTTATAAGCATTATATTTAAGATATATCATTTGATTATATTTATTTTAAACTAAATATATTTTATGTCAAGCAGCCATCTAAAATTATTCTTCGCACTGAAAACCAATTGTTAAAAAAAAGTGCAGCCTCGAAAAATTATACTCATAAATTTATACCCACGGATGT
This sequence comes from Argiope argentata, assembly GCA_026289955.1. Taxonomy (NCBI): domain Eukaryota; kingdom Metazoa; phylum Arthropoda; class Arachnida; order Araneae; family Araneidae; genus Argiope; species Argiope argentata. Next base: position 4,098,132 of record JAOUZG010036556.1, on the reverse strand, counting down.
AATACAAGTATTTCCATCCAATCAAATGCCAGAACGGTTCCACGGAGTCTACTCGCTTGTATTCCCATCAATCAAGAACAACGATATTTCTTGAGGAAAGTAAGAAGAAGGTAAGAGCTTTCCTTCGTTGTCACCTACCGAAAACTTAACAAGCTCCATTATTCAATATCATGAGAGATTCGTTCGTCGAAATTGAAAATCAATAACTTCGATAACTTATTTCCTTGATAGGAAATTTCTTTTCCATTGCTGTAGGAATTGAATTTTCAAGTAAAGAGTTGGAGAAGTAAAACGAAGAAAGTCAAATAAACTACGGTTCTGGAATTGTACTCAAGAAATCGTTAAGCTAAATTTCATTCGACAGCACTGCTTTACAGTATTTTCTGGCAGAATAAGGAGTTATCAGAAGATGTGTAAAATTGAGAGACAAGTAGATATTCAATATTCAACGATGCTGGCTGTCGAGTTGTTTTCTTCCAAAAATAGAAAATATAAATGAATCAATAAATCATTTGAAACTTTGAATAATTATATAAGACAAACATATTTTAAGAAAAAGCTTTTTCGATTTTTTTTACAAAATCCCTTTATAAAATAAAATTTTAAAACATTTTATGAACACTTGATTTTGAACGAATGAAAACTTACTTTTTAACCACAACATTAAAAAAAAGGGGGAAGAGAATGATGGTGGGAGAATTACGAGTAACCTTGGGAAAAAAAGAATACAGAATATTTTATGAAATGTTAGTTAATTATGTATTATTACATCCTTGTAGACAAAATATTTTTTAACTAGGTCGTAATAAATATCTTCTTAGAAACGTATCTCAATAATTATTATTTTATATTAAGTGGAAAGATTTACTTAAGTACCCATCATTTAAGAATTAATTTAAAAAATGAAATTTAGTTCTTGATTTTATAATATTCCTTAACAACTAAGGAGCACATTTCCATTAAATCTCCAATTAATTAAAAAAAATTATACAATTTTAATCCCTATTGATATATATCAAAATATAGCATTCTTAGATTATCTTTTCAATTTCTTTTTCTATATAAATATTGCAATTGAAATCATTTTTTTGCACCTCTTGAAACTTACTTAATACACTTTTATTGAGATAATATTTAATTATATTAAAATTCTTTTTTAGAGGAGAAAACATAAAAGTAGCTTCTACATTGGACAAAAAAAATTTTTAAAGTATTTTTTTAAAAAATTATTTTACTACATTACTTACTTTTTTTTAAATTATTTACTAAATTATTTTTTTAAAATTATTTTACTTTTGAAATTATTTTACCCTTATTATAAGTTAAAAATACACAGTATTGGTAATGCACTTTTAAACAATTATTTCATGTTTTAATTAAAGAAATAAAATATTCTCGAGCAAGATATTTTTTGAAAACAAAAATTATTTTATTTAAAACGTCCTTTGCCATCGTTATTAATCAAAATTTGAAGGTGTAATCTTTTAAATTTTTTTTAACAAAAAGATAAATTATATGCTTTAAAAGCATTAGATGCATCAATTAATATAAAAAAACAACCCGACGGAGATGAATTAGCTCACACATTATTGACAACATATACATATTCAGAAATAAATAAAACGATGAATAGAAATAAAATGCAGCATTTTTTATTTGATAATTAATAACTTATCCGATTATCTTATTGTACACCAGGAAACACCGGATAAAAACATTCAGACATGAGTAACAAATTTTTTCACAATATTTTCGATTTCTTAGTCACTTTACCAATTATCTAGAAGCTTAACTTCATGAATTGAAATATTTAATTTGAGCAATATTTAATTTTTTCTTTCCTATTATTTAGAAAAAAAATTTCTAATCAAAACTTTTTTAAACATTGCCTAAGAAAAATGAATTCAAAGAATGAAATATTAATATTATACCAACTTAGATTAAATAAGTTATTTTTCTCAACAATAATCAAAAAATTTCAAGTGAATAAATAATAATTTTATAAAATTTCTTTGGTTTTATACTTAATAATAGCTCTAGTTAAACTTAGCTACAATTAGAAAAACATAAATTAAAAATTAAAAAGACATATTTTTTATTTATTTTAATTTTTATTGTTAATTATTAATGTGTTTGTAAAGTTTTCATGAATTTCAAATTACAATGTCTATATTATTTAGAATTCACTCTTATTTTTTCCCCTAAAATTCTCATAAAAGCCTAATAATGATTGTAAAGCATTAAAAAAATATGGAGATTGAGAAAAGTTGAAACAAGCAAAGTTTCTAGAAAAAATAATTGAATAAAATTGGGTTTAAAGACATATGCATAAACTTTTTAATCACTAGTTTTAACATGAAACAAAACTATATTGTAAAAAGAAGCTAATCGCTTTGTTGAAATTAAAATGTTTTAACAATCATACACAAAATCATTGAATTTGGCCTCATTAACGCAATTTATATCCAAATTCAATGTCGTTAAAGACTTTACATCGCTTATCATTCATAATAAAATAATTTTACTTTCGATCAACAAGTAGCATTTCCAAATCTATTAAAATTAAATTAAGCAATTAATTATGTTGCAACTTTTTAAAAGCCTATTTCTTTTTCAAAAATGTCTCAAACTTGATGAACAGAAAAAAATTAACACAGAAAGATTAATTATCAGAGTTATAAACAATAGCGAGTAAACAACAACATTTTCGTAAAAAGATTTCATTTTATTCCAAATAAAAATAAATGAGGTGACTTAACAGTAAGAACAAACTAAAATAGTGAAAGAGGGCGTGGCCTTTGAGATAATTTATCCATCAAAATAACCTTATTCTCGCAAAATATTTGTCGGGAAACCTTTGAAATTTTGAGAGTATCCAGCACAAGCTCATATGCAATTTTAAATAAATTCTAAATTTTCCTTTTTCACCGATTGAGAGTATTAAATACCTTAGTAATGAAACACTAGGAATTTTATAATTCAACAAAAAATTCAATAAATACTCTTCGTTTTTTAAATCAAGAAATACAAAATATTGGCACCTTTCAACAAGATTTAATATAATCACTGCCAATGCAGAACCCGCAGCTAAATAAAACTAATTTCTGAAAAAACTACTTTAAAAAAATCAGTGTTGGTGCACCAACTCAGCGGATCATAATCTCAGATGCCTTGAAGCAATTAACTATAATAATCTTGATTCTATTGAATATGGAGATACAGCGATTTTTAGTTAAGATTAGTGATGTTCAGAAAAGGAATCCATTATTAGTAAGTAACATAAAATTACTACTAAAAGAATCGTTAGAAAAAAAAAGTGTTTAGAAGGTTAAAAGATGCCTCAGATAAATGACACAAAAATGATGAAACGAAACTATGAATTTTTGATAAAATATATAAAATTACTGAATAAAAAACAACAACAACTAAAGGATTAATTTATTTTTTCAAGGATTGCAAAATTAGGATGGTATGGCTCATAAAAGCTCAGATTTAGGCAGTTGGACATTTTTTTTTTCTATTCCTAACATGAAACATAAATCTAAGTTTTTTTAAATATATATATATAAGTTTTAGTGAATTATTAATCTATAAATATTATAACAACTTAAAAAAAAGATGGAGAGCAAAATAAATTCGCAATATTTACAGTTTTCGAATTTATCTCATTCCAGGAATCAAATTCACATTTAAAAAAATTCACGTGCAAAATACAGCAAAATTTATGAAATACAGCTAACAGAACAGTGGGTCTGTCTACAAATAATTCAAAATTTGATATTCATTTAGAATATTTATTGACTCCGAATATTTATTGATAAAGCATAACTAAATTTCATTTCGATCATTTTTCCTATCAGTTACGTACGCCTATTATTAAAGTTTTAGAAATGAGCAGGTGGACTCGGATTAAAGTGATCATCATGCATACATAAATCCTTTTTGTCTAAAATAATTCAAAATTATTGAATCAATAATAATAAAAATATCTTAGAAAACTTTTTCTTGTACTTATTTCCCCAAAAAATGTCCTTTTTTCATATTTATGTCATTGCATTCAGACATGTACTTAAAATAACACTTTTCCAAGGTTCAGTGTGAGCTAAATTCATCTTTTTATTTGATTCGTTAACGAGATGGCAGCACCTTGATGAAAGCTAATTTTTCTCAAGTACGAATGCATGTGAAAGATAAAATTAATTTTTATTTTACATCCAGATATTCTAGGAAAATATACTCAGATTATTTAAAAGTTGATTAAAGATGAAAAAAATATGAGCAAAATGACAGGCATTATTAATATATTAATTTTTTTTTATTTTAAGATGACATAAAAATCCCTTTTGTCTTGAGATTTTTTCAAATGTTAACACGAAAAAGCTTCAAAAATTCGATTAATTTTTAATTAATTAAAATTTAAATCAAAAATTTTAAAAATCTTGCTAAGTGATACATAATCCCATCCTTCATATTATATATAGGCTGTTTGATAACTAGGTCAAACATCAGCAAAATCGAATTTCATCTTTATAATAAATACAGATGTGGTTATCTTGAGTTCAGTTCTGATGGTTCCAAGTAATCTTAGGACCCTGAAGGACATGACGTCTAAAATTGCCAGTTTTTTTTCAACTATTTGAAAGTTTGTAGAGGAGGAAGTGGTCAGTTATCATGAAGGTCAATTATCTTGAAGAGAATATTAGTTTGACAGATTCGGTCAATGTAAGGATGGATATTGCTACAGCCCACAATCGGCCACAAAAAAAATCCTGTCGATACTGCTACGTTCCGTCGTGGCAGGGTGGTCGGCTGTACGGAAGAAAATGTGGTTATCAAATAAACGAATATACTTAATTCTAATACTTTTGCATTCTAATTTTGTGTAGTGAAATAAATAAAAATAGCAGCTACTTTAGACAGTAGCTAAGAATGTTGGAAGAAAAATTCACTGATGTGTAAAAAAGAAATTGTGGTGAAACGACAGCCGAGCAGATTGTTTCCATAACCTGTTCAAAACATCGAGGCGAGCTGGACAGCATGATTTTGCCAGCGCAACCAGAATGCGCGTTGCAATTCGGGCAAGGGCACAATAGTATAGCTGTCACGCTTTTACAACGGGGAGACGTGTGCCGAGGCCCCATTGGAGATGGGAGTATTTTTAACAATAGGCTCAACGGGGACAAAAAAGGGAACCGCGAAAAGGGGGCCGCACTTGAAAAATCAGGTCAAGGCCTGTAGGCCCGATGCATGGCGATTAATTTTTAAGCGCCGAAAGAAAGGATTTTTGGTTGTGAGGGGTATCTTTTTTTCATGATAGTAACACTTGCGCATGCATCTATAGCGTAAAATGAAAAGTGTGGCAAGTGATAACTGTTAGATACATTACCAAATATAATTGATATAAAATTCCACGTTTTCCCAAAATAAAAGCAGTTATTATCGCATTAGTGAAAATTGTTAAGGTAATGCTTTACACGTAAATCAAAATGGTTAAAAGACATACTTTCAGAAACGAAACTAACCAATAACAAGCTGAGAATATATGTTTTAAATGTTATATACAAGGAACTACAAAAAAAATTTTGGTAACTTCCACAATTAATTTTAATTCTAAAATTTGAGGCTGATGTTACTTTTTTTCTACTAAAGTAAATAATTTGAACAAATATTTTGCAGTGTTAACAACCTCATATTTTTGGGGATAAAAACTTAAAAGAACTTACCAAAAATTTTTTATGCAAACAAGTTATGAATTAAAGTTCTAAATTCGTTTTTTTAATGAGTAATTCCTCTTTATAAAATATACTAAAAACGTTTTTTTAAAATTATTATTATTATTATTTGACGTTTTGAAGATGCCTTTTATTTTTTTACATTGACACGAGAAAATAATTTATAGCAGATAAAAATATTAGAAAAATGCCCTTTTTATAAAATGGATTAGTGAGGACGGTTTTAAAGCTTGCAAAAACACTAATTAATAATTAAATGTGAATTATAATAGTACGAAATGTATATATATTTTCTATAAAATATTTGAAATTGCAAAATTTTCTCTTTTTTAGTACTGAAATAAATAACTATGAAATATTTTCGTCCTGATCTTTATTATATCTTTCCAATAATTAAACCAATCTTTTTCATTAATAAATGACAGTTTGGTGTTATGAAGTTTAGAGCAATGCGAAAATCCCAAATATTGAGAATCTTATTTAGTTCACACATTAAAATTATATCAAAAATGGATTTTATTTGCTTACCAAGAATACGGTTTGATTCAAATATTAAGAGGGAAAAGATTCATCCTTTTACAATTAACAATCAACGAGTCAAGAAGAAGAAAAAAACAGGCGAAAACCCTTGTAAATGAGGAAGTAATTCTTTCGTCTTATTTGCTTGCAGCTAATTCCAAGCTCGCTTCTTAAAAGCAGTAGATTTATCAAGGTAAGACCTTGAGACTGAAACAAAGTATACACTTTATTGAGCAGATAAGCACCGTGATAAAGTAGATATCTTACGGCGAAAACGACAGAAGTAAACTTCTATCGCGTAAGTGGCAGACAATGCAAATAAAAATAATTTTCCCGTTTTAACAAATAAGAGAATGTTTAGAATAAGTTCCCAAACTGGCGCCAATATGGAATTTACAAGAACTAATTAGCTGATTTATGGAATAAAAAAGAATGTTAAAAAATTCAAATGAAAAGTATAAATTTTTTCAATTTTTTTATCAATTTTATTATTGCTAATGAATTATTTATGATTTTATGTAAATCGTATAATTCCTTTTTTTTTCCCTAATCATTTCTGAACAAAATACAGTTTGTTTCAGTATTCTGAGGTGATTGATTTTCGAAGATTCTATCTCAGTAAGAGGTGACATGCGCATTTCTAAAATTGACTTAATGTTAAATGTAAACATCTTAGCCTTTCATCTTTCTCCTGTTTACAGAATTAAACCCATCATAACGAATACAAAAGCGAGGGGATTTTTAGAATCCGTTGGAAAACAACAATTTCTTATAAAACATAAAGAGGAAAAAAGGAGAAAAAAAACCTATAGGCAAATCAAAATGAGCAAGATGTATGAAATATGTATATTAAATGTACATGAAATAAAGATAAAATATTTTTCACACTTTGAAAGAAAACTCAACATCTTTGTATAAAAAAAAGTCGGCAAAAAATATATATTTGCAATTATGAGATATTGGTGTTTCTCTCTTTTTTTTTAACTACACTAACAAAGGATTCAATTTTAATTTACTAAATTATTAAAAACGTTTTCGTTCAACGAATTACTTTGAAAACTTGATATCTGAATAATGTATCGAAATAAAAGATTTAAATAATGCATTATGTAAAAAAATGATGCAATGCGACCTTTTAAAACAGCAAAGCATTTATTGTAATTTCTAAGTAAATAAAATAGTATTTATATCTTGGAAATTAAAAAATCGCCATTAAAGGTACTTAAGATAATAAAGCAATAATTAAAAAAAAAAAGATTTTCCACGAAATACATTTTTACACAAACGATGAATTTCTGATATTAAATAAAAACTCAAAATTAAAAAAAAATTAAATTTAAACTCAAGCAACAGACTAAGATGGGTTTTTTTTAAATACTTGTTAGATTTCACAAATAATCAATCAGCCAAATTCTAAAAGAGAAATTCAAAAACTTGATATTTGAACCACGCAAAAATAATAAAATTGAAACAATCAATAAAATCTTTTAACAAATTCAAATAAATGTCTCTAATTTTTATGAAATAAGGAAACTGAACTTTTACTGTAAGCTGGAAGGGGGTGAGTAATTTACCATTTTTTTAAAATGTATATTTTAAAAAGTGAACCGGTTCTGGTGCAAAATGCTCCTACCACAATGCACAACTCGATAAGTGGAAAATCAGATATCTCCAAATGTGGGTAATTAATTACAAGATATATTTATCCTGTCCGCCTGGACGAGAGAAACTCCTGAAAGAATTATTTGAGGTCGGAAAATTGGCCACATCGAAAAAACCGGTTTCCGTTCGTTTCGCTTTTAAGCACCACCATCCTCAGGTAATAAAAATCGCCATGGACAGAGCCCACGTAAAGCGAAGAAAGTGCGCGAGGACGATAAACCGTGAAAATTTCAACCTGTTTGTTAAATCGTCCGTCCTATTGATCATGTCGTTGTGATATATGGGACCATAAAATGTATGGGACGTGGAAGTGCAAAGCCATATATTGCTTGACGGTATTAGTGAAATGGTGACTCGAGATTTCTTACAGTGGACTGAAATTGAAAGCTAAAAAAATTTTTTTTTAATGCACAGCGACGGTAAAGGGTTCTTCAAAGTTATAGCATGGAATACTTAACTGAAAAGGACCTAAATAGTGAAGAGCAGTTTTTGTTACTGAAACAGAATGATGCTAAAAATTCGTATTTTTAAACTTAAAATTACAATAGAAGCGCATTGTAAATTAAGCCAACAATTGGAACATATTTTTTTGTAAATAAAAGTTAAGCTGAAATTGCCTTAAAATAAATAAATGTATAACAGAAGATTAATAATATATATAATATATTAATAATCATGATATACAGTTAATTATTATTAAATATATATTATTAATAATATATATAATATTTTGAATTCTACGATCATTTTATCCCTCTCCAACAAAAATCTACAATTTTCTGCAAAAACTGTTGGGGGGAGGGAATAGACACCGAAATAAATGACAATAATAAGAATTTTTTTTAAAAATCCTTCAATCTCTTTTATTATATTAAAGGAGTTAAAGATCTAGCTAATATAATTTCAAATTAAAAGTTATTGAGAGGCTAATATTTCAGCTCATTTCAACTCTTTTCATTAATTTTCAATTTGAATTTATTTAAAGACGAAATACATTTGAGTATGACAATGAATAAAAAATTCTCTTTTTTTTTTTTTTTTCAGCACATTTAGGACCATTTTTGTGTGAATAAGTTCTTAACAACAGTTAGTTAATTATATTCTTTTTCAAAAATCAGAATCTCCATTCAAAGAATTATTTAAGTTACAAAATGTTGTTGTAAGGATTAATTCACAAACTATACGTTAGAAACATTCAAAATATATACAGAATCATCAATGTATTTATAATTTTATTAAATAAATTTCTACTACGAAAAAAATTACTAAAATAATCTTTATTTCAACTAGCTTTTTTTCCTGGTAAAATATACTACTACTGCAATATATTTCGCAGCCAATCAGACAGAAATTCCATAAGCATTTTTCATCCTTCCTTATGGATGGTTTGTTTGTTTAGGATTACTGACATCATCTATCATTAGAAGTAAAGCAGTCTGTTTTGGCATTTCATCCAAGAAAATTCCACACCTGCCAAAAACCAAACAAAACTTTATCCCTAAATTAAGAGTGGTTCTGTTCCAAATTCCAGAACTTCCTTGAACTTAAGTTTCTCTCGACAGATAAATTTTGCCAAAAGGTTAATAACCTCACCCCCCCCCCTTTTGCAGATCTTTCTTTGATAAAGTTATCACTAGGAGCCTTTCGAGATAAAAATTAAGAAAGGGTTTGCAAAAAATACTATACATAAATATTAAAACAACAATCTTTTAAGAATTGTTTTCTTTTTAAAGTTTCTATCCTATTTCGTTATTTAAAATAAATTAATAAGCATGTAAGCGCTAGGACTTTCATGTATAATAAATAAGCAAAATGTAAGAAATTAGATTAAAAATCTAGCTTTAGAAAAAATTCGTTTGCAAAATAAATGCTTAAAAAGCAATATTTCGAAGCTATTTAAATGCAATGTTAAGTTCTTCATATAACATGTGAAAAATCATCAAGATCATTGAGGTAATTTCATTGAAAAATTAATTCATTTTATAGACTTCAACATTTTAAGAAATAAGGAATAAAATCCAAAATATAACTTTAAACAGAAAAAATTTTTAGTAATGCCTTTTAAAAGTACAATATTGAATTATTAGTAATCTGTTGCGAGACGGATTGTCATTTTATACAGTTTGGATTGGATTGCGTGCAGTTGTTATAGCGTTTATGGGCATAATAATAATCAATTTGAAATTCATTTAACAACAACTGTTTCCGAATAGCACACAGATAACGCAATTCTAGTTTGGAGCAAACATCTCTTCAAAAAAATTTCCTAAATGATTAACCTGGCTATAGCTTTCGACCTCAAACAAGCGATTGTCTTTGCTAAGTAGAAGCAAAGTATAAAATGAAAACGATCGCGAAAAAGAAAAAAAGAATGGGTTGTAATAAATACTACTGTGTTGAATTCGCCGAATTTTCTCTCTACATCTTATTATTGGTATATTTTTAACTGTGTGTATGTGTAAGTGTGTTTACTTTCTTCTGATTTTTTTAACATGGCTTCCTAATTTGACATCAATTTTTCAGTTTTGCTTTTAAAAGTATGATTGAATTGTAATTTTGAAATAAATTGATTATGTAATTTTTTTAATTATATAATCAAACTTTATAATATCCTAATTATGTTTTTAAAAAATTCAATGTAATTTTTAAACTAACTACATAGAGTTTCGTTGAATATTAATACCGAGAGAAAGAATAAACATTTCATAAAATAAAGAGTATTCGCCATCCAATGAATTTAACGTTAAATCAAAACATATAACAATATCTTTAATTTATAATTCACACCACAAATCTCAAGTAAAAATCTATAACTGCATATTATTAACTCCAGATTATTTTATTTTTAAGGAAATAGTTATTCATTAAGTTTATTTTAATCTACATATTAGTCAACACTTTCTTTAACTATGCTTTGAAGCAGGGAATAGAGAATGATTTTCAGCACAATTTTTTCCAATGAATTTGCGGGCAGCAACGAATAAAAGTCACATAAAAGATGATATAATAATTGTGGATATTGCGCTACAAAATAAACACAAAGTTACGTGAAATTATTTATATTATTTGATGACCTCGTTGCACTTTTTATTATAGTTCTTCTAAGAAAATGTAGACCACAAAGACGAAAAATGAAAAGCAAGCTTTGATTTTTCTTAAAGAGAAAGCTTTATCTCTTTTTGGCAACATTCTGAAGCTAGTAATATTTATAACCTTATATTTTAAGAATCTTTCTTTCAATTGAATTTTGATTCACGTATCGTTAAAACAAATAAGAAAAAAGGAAAAATTATCAAAAATTAATAGGCATTAAAAACTTTACCATTATAATACTGATAATTTAAATCATATTTACAAATAAACAAATGAAAGCAACAAATAATTCTTTAAAAAAATATCCTATGTATTATATAATAGCCTTTCTTCTGAGCTTATATTGCTATCTTGTTTTAAAAATTCCAGTTTTCTAACTTTTCTTTTAATTTCTAAATATCTTTTTCTTTTAATATTTGCATCGTTTCAATAATAAGTTACATGTAAAGATTTATCTACAATTTTTATTCAAACACTTTGACTCTATATTTACATAGAATATCAAAAATCAAAGTTCCACAATTTTAATCTTGAGGTATCTGGTCACGTATAATTAATTCTTCTAGTAAGTACAAAATTTCAGAAAGAAGCAGAAATAGCCATTCATTTTTTTATCAAAAAAAGAAAGAAAGAAAAGTGTTAAACATGCTAAATAGCATTTAAAAAATGCACACAGCTATGTTAATACTTGACTTATATTGTTAATACTTGACTAAAACCAATTAAACATTTACTGGTAAATGCCAAAAGAAAAGGAAATACACTTTAAAGAAACAAAAATTTAAAAAAATAATAAGATAAAACTTTTTTATAACAGGATATATAACAATCTATCCAAAATTTAATAAAAAATTTTAACTTTTGTTAAATTTTTTAATAACCTGTTTCATTTTTAATTTTACTTAACTATTAAAAAATTTAGACAAATGTGTCTTGCTTCCATTATCAAAGCATCGAAGAAAATAATATTATATATATTTCTTAAATAGAATTTTGACAAGAAAATAAAAATTGTTTTGTCGAAATTTCAAATATTGATTTATGAAAATTTTTGAGCGCAAGTAAAAGTGATAGTCTATGGTTTATCATATACCCAGAATGTTCTGCAGCGTCAATATTCTTCAAATAGTTAAAAAGAGAGAGAGAACAGGAATTAACATTATTACAGTCGTACTATCGCTAAAAAACACAAATAACCGAGGGATTCTTGGATCTAAAAGATAACACTCAAGAATGTGCCATAGCTAATTTTAAAATATAACAACCTCAGACAGAAAGTATGCTTAAATAACACCACTTTTGTCTAAAATTCATATTATGCCATCTATGGCGAAAACATTGAACAAACATTGGCAAAGCATTTTATATGTTATATTATATATTTTATTTCTTTATTATGTTTTATACATTTAATCAAATTTTTAAAAATAATCTAATTATAAATTTAATTCAAATCAATTATTAGTCATGTTATTTTTATGGTACTAAATTTCATAGTTGGCTTATTAATGCTGAAAAGGTTGTTCTTTAACATTTTATATAATAAATTGATTGATTGAATATTGATAAACAAAATTCCATTTGTTCTTTGATAAATTTCCTTAATAACGGTTGGAATTTGTATAAAAAGAGTAAAATAAAAAATAGAATAATCAAACATAAAGAATCAATTTAAGAATAAATAATTCTGAATATCCAATGAATAAGGTTTTAAAAATGTTTTAGTCAATGTGATTAATTTACCAGTAACCAACATAAGAATTCGCTGATTCTCGATACTAAGCATAAATGAAAAATAATCAGTCCATCGATAGTATGCAATCTAAAACTGCTATTAATTTTTAAGCATGTAAGTATTATCAATAAAACTCTCCAAAAAGAAAAGAATACTTGGTATAAGTTTACATACAAAATATACGTAATGTTCCTAATCTCAATGCTATATTTTTAGAAGTAACTAGTTGAAAACATTCTAGAAAGCAATTTTATCAAAATGTTTGACTAAAATTCGAAGGCTTTCATTTGAAAATATTAATAGAATGCGTTTCAGTGTCAAATGCATGAGTTAACCATCATTTGAAGTTTCAGTTTGTATAATGTGATTTTAAAGATTTAAAATAATAATAAACTTATTATCTAAGCTTTTATGGTTGAAAAGACAGAAACGAAGTCGAAAGAAATGACAACGAACGAATGTTTTTATTCTCATTATTTTCCATTCTCACAAGAGCCGCTACTATTCGTGTGGTCGATTCCTGAGCAGCCATTGGGCCATCCAAAGGACAGGGATTTGCGGCTTTTCTTTAGACATCGTAACGAGCCCTTTTAAAAGCAAAGGACTCACAGTCTGCGACAAGTACTCCCTGGCGCTTCCTAGGCCATAGTCCGCTTCAAACAGAGTGTCCGGAAAAAAAAATCGAATTTCTCTGCTGGCAGCTCTGAGATCGCTACTGCCATGCACTCCGTCACCGAACAAAACGTTAATGCAATTGGTTTGCTCTCCACGGAGGATCTCGGGGTCAGCTTGACCAATGAGCTCCAGCCATCTGTGCACGGCGTCGAATCCTGCTATGATCAATACGTCGATGGGACCACTGGTCATCGAGTCGAGAAAGGCTTTTAAATCTCGTTTCACGTCGTCATCATCATCGACGGAATTGGCTTTCTGGAGGCGGTCAGTTGGTTGCTGCAGCTGAGAGAAAAAATGAACCGCCTGGTCTTTTCTGAGCTGGACCCTTCTCTCTCGAATCACCGCGAGGCCGGATGATTTTATAATGGCTTTTATTTCTGGAGTTCTGGGGAGGAGATTAGGGTTGATAATGGCCAGCGTTTTTTCGTAGAATGGCATTGCGACAATCGTTTTCACCTGTTGAAGAACAAAACAATGGAAAAATATGGAGAAGTAATCGTTCTGGAGCGTTTCTATAATACGAAACGTAAATGGTGCTTTTTTTTTTTCTTTCATAACTTAATACGTTTCTTCTTAATAACGTATGTAACCAGGAAACGCTTTAGGCGAATAATCTGTTAACTACGGTTTGTAACGGATCGTAGATGTTCAATTCATGTATAAGAATTGTCAATTTTAAACAGTCAAGACAATTTATTCTTAATTTATTTAGAACTCATTCAAAGGTTATTTTACTTATCCAAAAGTTATCTAAATCTTTGGGTGAATCCTAAATATTGAGAAATAATGCAACATTAATGAAAAGTGTGCAATAAAGGGCTTAAAACTTTTCAAGGAAAATCAATTAAATATATATAAGATAAAGGAAGCTGAAAACTTGTTTCAGAAATTCAAATATTATATATATATATATATATATATATA
>JAOUZG010036556.1:4055128-4083392 GCA_026289955.1 Argiope argentata | reverse complement strand
TTTTTTTAAAGTTATTTTATAGACTATGCTGAAATTTGCAAATTTTAAAAACTTAAATATTATAATCCTTTATTAAAACATCAGGTATATAAAATTCGTAATTAAGGAAATGATAACCAATTTAAGAATAGCGATATATTTACAGAATACGATGTAAAAGCCGTATAATATTGCTTATACATACTATGGTTTCGGGCAGACATATGAAATTAAAGAAAGTCCCAGCAATAAAGTCGATCTGAAGTTCTTTTTATTCAACAACCGTCGGCGTATTATCAGATTAGCCAATAGAATTTTAAATGCCTTTTTTTAATGAACTAACTAGTAATTCTGAATATATTGGCGGAATTTAAAACGGTATTTCATTAAAAAAAATTTTTGCTTGAATAAAAGAATACAGATTTTGGTCGACTCAAGAAAGCATTATTTGGCCACAAAACCAGCGATTAAATTAGAATAACTACCAGGACCACAAAGAAAGTAGAGCGTAAAATAAGATCTAAATAAGCCTCTCATATTTCAATAAAGATAAATAATAAATAGCAGATTTTTAATAAACCATATAGGGGGAAAAACAAGTTAATACTACAAAATATTCCAGCAAATATCAATGTCAAAAACATGACATTCTCGGTTAATAGGTTAAAAAATAAGATTATTTAATACATGTAAATATATATTATATTTGATCAAGATCGATTTTAAGAAGAATAAAATTAGATTTAAAAAATTTAAAAAAGTTTTTTCTTTATCTATCAAATTCGAAAATTAAACATTTTTTGATCTAGTTTTTTATTATTATTATTTTTTACATTAAACGAATTTGGGGCTATTTTTTTATCAACAATCATGTCACATGGAGCGTATCTGTAATTTAATACTTAAAAATAATAAATAGTTTCACAATCAAAGTCCTATTTCATTTCCTTTAATTATTTTAAATTAATGGAAGCAATAGCAAATAGTAAACATCTAACAGATTCTTCTTCTTCTTGCACATTTTTGCTTTGTTTATTTACATAGTTTAGAACTTAAGGAATACTAATTTTAATGTAGAATTAAAGGTACGTTTTGGGAATAAAAGAGTAAGGCTATTTATTTCAAATTCATACATCATAAAACAAGTTCACATTGTATCAATTCAACATTTATAAACTTAATAACAAGCTATAGAGTGTGAAGACTCTTTTTTCATTTATTTAGTTAATTATTTTAAATATATTTTTTAGAAGTAAATAAAGTTACATAAAATAGAGAGCAGTAATAATTTCAAATATAGTCACCACTTCTTAAAAAATTATTTTCTTTAGCCTTAAAAATAATACGTAGGAGTGTATTAATGTTTTTAAATGGTCTTAATATTGGAATAAGCATGATTAGGGCTGTTTTTACAATGATCAGTCTTATATAAGAAAAGAAAAAATTATGATAGATTATAGTTTCATTTTCTTCGCGTGATTTGCATATAAATGAATGCATGAAATGAAATGACTACAGGTTCAACAATATGGAGCGATAAACTGTAATGCAAGTTGGAAAGGAATAGTTATATTTTAATAAGACGATTTGCTTATTCAGCAAAACAATGCTACATCATGTTTACTTTTAAGTAATTTATTCCGCACAAAGGCTAATTCTATTTAGCCTTAATTTTTTTATTTGTAAAAATTAAACAGTAAAATAAGTTTTTACGGTAGTAATATGAATTATAAATTCAACCTGCCATTTTTTTTTAATTTCATGTTATGTTTAATTCTAGAAAAATAAATATACTGCTCTAATTATAAGTAATTATATCGGCAAAGTTATCTGAAATTAAGACTTTTCTCCATTAAATAATACTTAATAATGACAATAACAATTAATATTTAGTCATTCGTAAATCATAAGATTTATCATCCTTTTCATTTATCATTCAGATTAAATTATGTTTATTAAATAAACCTACAAATTGTAAGTACGATTAATTGTATCCTCTTAGAATTATTTTAAACATGAAATGTTTAATGTAACAATTTTAATATAAAATTATTTACCAATTTTTATTCATCCATTTCGTAGAATTCATGAATATTTTGAAAATTTAGACCCTTTTTGGCTTAATTTCGTTTTTAATATAATTTACTATGCTGTTAGAGAAATATTTTACAATATGAAAAGACATAGAAATATAATGATAAAATAATTAATAGTTTATTTTGGCACTAATTTAGCTTTTATTGTTGATATTCAAGAAATTGTACCTTGCTTTGCTTAAGCTTTATCTAATTTGTTCACTAATTCTTCAAATAAATAAATAACAATAAAAAATGAAATTAAAATTTGAGAAGATTTAATTTCTTACTAAAAATTTTATTAAAAATTCTGAAACTAATGGAAAATGTGTATGTTATTAAGAATTATCTAATAAGAAATTTATTCCTACTAACATATTTCCAAAAAAAAAAATTTCTAAAAATAATTAATGCTTAACCATGTACTTTATGATAAGTTGTGCAAATAAATAACTATTATAATTTTCAAGCACGCAAACATAGTTTTTAAACAAGATTACTATAATGACGCAATAGTAAATCAAATTTAAAATTTAAAAAAAATTACCGATCATAATTCAACTATTTAAGGTGTAATTTTTTTCCTGCCATTTTAAAACTTATTAAGTTGAGGCATAAACACATATTAAAAATTAGCATTAAAAAGTTGGTAAATAGGATAATTAGAATTATCTGGAATGTAATTACAGATTTTTAATATCATTCCTATTAATTGATATATATTGGCAACATCATTTTTGAAATTATTTAAGCGACAATTTACTGATATATTTCGAAATAAGCAATGTAAAAAAAGTTTCAAAAAAGAAGAAAAATATTAATAGAACATGCGAAAGAAAAGAGTTATCTATTCACAGATTAACATCAGGGATAATTTCCAAAACGATATTTATTAACATTTCTTGTTTATTTCAAAACAATTCGACGAAAAAATTGGCTGATTTTCTTATCAGTAAATTAAATGGATACTAAGGGTAAAACAGTGAAATAATGCACATGAATTCAAAAATGCTTTTGTAATAGAAAATATTTTCCTGCTTTAAGTAAGGTAAAGGTGAGGTGAATGGTAAGGTGAGGTGAAAATTTGTAAAGAGAAATTTCTGCGAAATAATATGAAATGAAACACTCCAAAAAATTGTTTTAGCATTTCTGCAAAAATTTCTTGAATTATAAAAGATCTTTGAATGCCTAAAATCATAAGAGTAGAAAAAAAGTATATGTATAGTATGTATTTAAACTAATTCGCCAATGTTTCTGCGATTCATGTTGCTAGCAAAAAAAGTAAGGAAAACAAAATCGTTCGATAAAAAATTCTGATAAAGGTCTGATATATATATATATATATATATATATATATATATATATATATATATATTACATAGCATTTGTCATATTATCAAATTCCAATTTGCATACAAATTTTAATAAAATTTTGATCTGAAGAATTTATACTTAAAAAATTTAGTTAATATATTGGCATGCACTAAGGATAATCTAGCATAGGTTTCTATAAAACAAATTTGCTTTATATTATTACAAAATTTGTTTCAGGCAATTTTTATAGAAAAAATACCTTATTTAGTTATTTTGGTTTCAGTGATTCCTAACCTTTTTGACTATTACAACTGAAACTTTTATAACATATAGATGACGCTCAATTTTCCTTACTTTATATGTTAATATTTACGTTATTAACAAGAATATCCTAATATTTCTATCAATATAACAATACATTTAGTTTTCTTTGAATTAATTATTATTAACATCAAGTGCTTTATGAGGGTTGTATTGATATTTTTCTTTTAGAATTTGTATAACATATAAATACTAACACAATCATTGCCAAAAATATTAAGATAATGACATTAAAGTTAATGTACATTTTTGCCTATTGAATTTTACAGCAATATCTATATTATTACTCTCACAGCTATATTTATTATTAAAAGAGCAAATAACGAGAAAAGAAGATACTATTTTTTTATTATAAAATAAATATACTAAAAAAATTTCTACATATCTTTGAACTTTTCTTAGTAACCTTTTTTTTAATGTGCGCATTTACTTCATATTTTAAGTAATATTTATATTTATTTATCCTCTGTTTTCCAAAAAGCAAACAAGGCAATTATCATTTAATTGAAGGTGTATAAGACAAATATAAAGGTGATGGTGATGATGAGAATAAAACAGATTAGTGTAACTACAGTATAAAAGTTTAAATTACAAAGTACCTTTAATCCTTTATCCAGAAACCATATTAATCTTTTTTAAAAATCTTTATGCATTATTATCCCTTAATAATATTCCATTTTATTCTTTGTATATTTTGAGGTCTTGCTTATCTTTAATACATAATTAATTTTTAAGAAAATTAGAGTATGTTAAAATAGTGATTAATCTGCATGTATTTTGATGTAAGTTGGAATCAATGGTGTTTATTATTTTTATTTTTAAATTTATAACTTCTAAAAATTATTTATATGCATATGAAAAGGAGATAAATAAAAAATTACACTTTCAAATGTAAATAATTTTTAACTAAGAAATCATAAAGTTATAATATAGTTCCTTTGCTTTTAATTAATTATAATTTATAACAAGTAACAAATATTTGAGAGGAACATAATGAATTATTATTCATTGGACTAAAAAATTAAATATCCCATTCAATGAATTATTTGACAAATTCTAATATTTATATTTTTTAATAAGTACCTTTACATACAGATTCTATACTTTTTATGAACCCAATCATTTATAAATAATTAATTTCCTCTGAGATAACTGCTGCAATTAACAAATTTCAGCAAATGATAGAAACTTTTTCACTCTCTCTCATCAAAACAAAGCATAAGCAAATTTTAAAGAGCTTCCATTTAAATTTTAATATTAGTTGTTATTTGGAAATTAATTATTAGCACAATACCTAATTCTTAATTATTCATAATTAAATTTTTAAATTAGTGAAGGATAATAAATAATTATCTGGAAAAATATCTACATTTTTCCAAATAAATTATTTCTTAAATAATTTGTATCTGTGTATTAAAACTTTAACTGCATATTACACTTATAAATATATTACATAAGCAGTATTACAATAATTCATCCATATTCTATTCAGTGGATGAAGTAGTATACTGAAGTATACTGAATACGTAGTATGATGAAGTAGTACACATGATATTTTTCAGAATTACCATGTATTAAGAGACTACTATATACCAAGAAAAAAATTTAATATATGCAATAAAAACTGGTTTTATTTGCATACATAAAAAATTAATATATATACAATTTTAAAAAGATTTTTATTTCATGAAAATTTTTCCTGACAATCTTCTTTAAATTGTAAAAGTATTAGTTATATAAGATGAAATATAAAACAAGATTGTGAGATGTTGTTGCCTATTTTTTTTGTTCACTTTTAACAATAAATTATCATACAATATTTTCTTTCTAAGAATTTCTTTAGAATTGAAATTACTTTATTTTGTCACACAATAATAATCCATACTTATTTACTACAATAGTATAAAAAGCCTACATATGTACAAAATACTAAATTTAAAAAATAATCCAAAAAAATTGTTGATACATTTTTGCAAGAATTTTAATTTAAATATTTCATTTAAAATATGTGTCCTCTTTTTTAATTTTGAGCTTCAAATTAAATTGTTTCATTAAGTAAAAATTAAATCTTCTTTAATTTATTTACATTCTATTTTATTATAATATAATATTATGTTATATTTTGTTTGGAGCATTGCATATACTCAGCTCCAAAAAATTAATCAGTTGTATATCAATATAATCAGTTGTATTGTAAGAACTTGAACTGAATAAAATTAGATTCTATTTTAATATTAACTAAACAGAAATATAAACTATTAATAAGTGAATTAAGATTTTATTGTGATATATTACATTATACTGCCAATCTAATACACTCATAAGCATTAAAAAAACTATGATTTTAATATTTCTCAAAAAGGCATACTAATGTATACATTTCTGTAAGTTAACTTATCCATTGCTTGGTGATTTTAAATATTTGTAAACACAATTTCTGAAATCAACATACCTGTCGTTTTTACAGTTTAAATATCAATAAATTTTTAATTATTGGCTGTTTTAAGATAAAAACAAAATTCCCCTTGCAAAAAAAAACTATTTATAAATAAGTGACGACTTTATAATTTAATTTCAAAACAAAAAATTAAAATAATAATTAATTAATGCAAATATAGTACCTGGTTGAAGAAAATCCACCCAATTTTTAAATCAAAATAATAATGGAACTTTTCATATTAAGATGAAGAAATATCAACCATACGCCTGAAAACAAAATATAACGATCGGCGAAAATGAATACGTATGCGAATCGTAAGCGGCGAAACACGTGAACCGATGGCGGGAATATGTACCATTACGTCCCGCTACTGGCACTGCGCCCTGCCGCATGTTTCAGGCGTTTTCTATTTTTTTTTTTTTTTTTTGAAGAGTAATATATCCAATAAATTTATTTAAAGGCTACATATTTATGAAAAACGAAAGAAAGTTTTTAAATTACCTGTCAGTAACGAAAGAAATCTTAAAATAAGATGTGTGTGATTTTTTCAAAACAAACCGAAATCATGTTATCTTTGCTAAATAAATAATTTGTTTATATTTATTTCCTTTTGCTTTTATCACTTCACGCTTTTTAAATGTAATTTGAATAATCTTTGATAATATTCATAAAAATAAATAGCAGTGAAATAGTCTTTCTTGACAAAATAATTTTCTATTTTTTTACTAAAAAAGGCTGACTGAAAAAAATATAAACAATAAAAAGCAAAAGCTCAAATTTCAACGTTTGATGGACGATTTTACTTATAAATATATTTTCGCGCATATATATATATATTTTGCCTCTAAGAAAATAAATTGTCTCGTGAATAAAATGGAATGGCTAGAAAAAAAATTAAATATTTTTCATAAATTTGCATTTTTTTCCCTTTGAAGCAGTTTATTCTTAGATACTCCCATTTGAATATTTTGGGCACTTACCGATCGGAATTCATTAAGCCTAAAGTACGGAAGGCTCGATCGGTCAGAGGAACGGCACAGAATCGGCGACACTGTCGGCAAAACAAGGCAGAGGTTCAACGATGATAAGTATCCGTTTTAAGAAAGGTAGGTGGAGCAAACGATTCACCAAGAAATCTTGTATCACGCACAGTAACTGTTGAGGTAAAAGCCGGTCTATAGCAAAAGCGGAAGCCACATTTCAGGAGTTAATACACAACCTGTGGAGCTGCAGCTCTCTAGGCCTAACTTAACCGACGGTTGCAGACGAAAACTGTAGCAGGGTTTCGAGATGTACAGATGCGAGCGTCGCGCCTTGGCGCTGCAGTCGTTCTTCTCTCTTCATATCCCGGGGAGTTAAAAAAAATAAATAAATAAAAGTGCGGAAGCTCCCTGCGGTCTCCTGAGCTACTCCGTTATTGGAGAAAAAAATATTTTTGAAAAAATTAAAAATAAATAAAATCGCGCCCCGTCCCCTGACACGACTGCAGTAATTTTTTTTTTGGAAGTACATGTTTTTTATTTTGAGCATAAAAGAAAAATATTTTACCAATATCTCCCATATTGAGAAAAGGGGGGATGTTACAGTTAGAAATATTACCACGTTCCGCGTTGATGGATACTGAGCATCTTATTCTTATCCATATCTGTGTTTCATTCCTATTTCCGCAGTTTAATTTTTACATGTTCTTTAACGCCTATATGTAAACAAATATTTAAGACATTTTAAATTCTTTAGCTATGCATAAATAATTTTACTTATAAGATTATTTAATATTCATATATATTAGAATAAGATTCTATTTAAATTTTTCATATAACATGGTTGTTTTTAGAATTTCAGTTTATTATAAATAACACGCCATTTTTTTAGCAATTAAAACTACTAAATTATCAAAAAGTTTTAGATATTAATTCACATTTGGGAATTTTAATTCACCTTGCTAATTTCAAAATTTCATTTAGTTAAAGGGAATTTAAAACTGCATAAATAGTTATATAATAAAAGAATTTAAATTAAAAGAATAAGAAAAAAAATGTATGCTGGCATGTCTTAAATGAAATTGGTTGGCAAATGAATGGCTGGCATAGCAAATGTAACGTCATTATTGTTAATTTTATAATTTAAAATTTGATGATGAATTTATTTAATGTTTTAATATATCTCATACCTATATATGTATACTATAAAGAATATCTAAAATTTGGCATTTTTTATGCAAAGCTATTATAAGCATTCTTATTATAAATGGAAATTTCAAACTTAAATAAATAATATTTATACATATATTATTCATATAAAATTTTAGAAATTGAAATTAACTTTAATTAATAATAATTTGATCAAAGGTATAATGAAATAAAAGTTCTTATTGCTTTGATTAAAATTGGAAGATTAGGCTTAGAAAAAAGAATTAAACTATATTTGATAAAAAGCAAGAAACAATTATTTTAATTTAAAATTATTAAAAATAAATAAAAACTTACTTTATTTTTTTATATTTTTCCTTTATTACTTTTCTTCTCCAAATAGAAAAAAGAATTTCATGTATAAGATCAAGATGAAGCTGAATAACAAGAATAATTTAAAGCAATTTAAAAAGTGCCAAACGATAAATATTCGTAGCCAAATAAATATAAAAAATCTCTTTCAATAAATTGCATCGATATAATTATTTTAAAGAAATCGTTTAAAAACCTTAATAATTAATTTTACTTCAAATATTATTTTTTATTAAATTAAAATAGAAGTAAAATAAAAAATCCAATTAAATTTAATATATTTTAATATTATTTTGCATTTACTATTGTTTTTGTAATATTTTTATATTTTAAAGTAGAAGAATATTTTCCCGCATATTTTTCATTCGATATTTTTTTTAATCTGGCAAAAGGAACAATTACTTATTTAAAAAAAAGAATTTATTGACAAAAAGAATTTATTAAAAGAAAAATAGACAAAATTAAAACTGAATAATTATTAGTGAGATTATTAAACAATAGATTTTATTTTTATGTGTGTTTATTATTCATTTTAAAATCGTTTTAACTAGTAGAAACATGAAGATACAAAAAAAATCATGAAAACATGATCATTGTTGCAAGAACTGATTAAATTTTTAAATATAATTGAATTAAAATCAGCAATACTGCTATTTAAAATTATCCTATTAATTTCATTTTACAAAATACCAGCAAATGTAATAATTATTATACCATTAAGGAACCTAAACATGTAAAAATGTTTAATAATATTATTTAAATCTAAAATTCGGATGAGTGTTAACATAGGAAAGCTGTAGATGAAGCATTTTTAGAGATACATAATATAACTCTCGTTCTAACATTCAGAATTATTCAGCTGTCGAATTCTGTCAATAATCCGAGACAATAGTTTTTGTCATGTGCTTGACGTTTCATGTCAGGAATGAAATATTTTTATGAAAACAAAACACTTCCTTGTTCTGAATAGAAGAAGAAACAATGGTCAGAGATTATATAACCATGTTAAGAAGAAAAAGAAATTAAGTGTTTAATTTCGAATTCATAAATCAGTGAAGTTTGTAGTTCATTCTTATTAGCTAAATAAAAATAAAAATAATGAATTTAAAAAATACGTTTCGAAATATTAACTTTAAATCATTTTGTTTTTTAATAGAAGAACAACAAAATGCAGTTTGAAATGTAACATTACAGAATATTTTAAAATAATTTGGGTTAAAAGCAGGTGCCTTTAGTTTAAACTAAATTATTATATATTTGAAGCAAGGAAATATATGCTTAACAATTCCTTTAAATAATATTTAAACTTCAAAATATTTTTTTAATTAATCTAAACAAATATCTAGGTGTTAAATAAAAGAATGCAACCACTTTTATTTATTTTAATAACTAAATTTTCGAATCTTTTGCGATTTCCACAAAAGATTGACTTTGAAAAATATATGAGCAAACTTAAACAGATTGAACATATTTCATTATAAGCTTGTTTTAAGAAGAAATCTAAAATTAAGACGAAATCTTAAACACAAAACAGACTTCAAAAAATATAGTTAGAGGTGGAATTTGAAATAAGTTATTGTAACATTTTGAATAAATTAGGATAATTGATAACATTAAGGTTTTTTTCCCCCGTCTATACATAATTTTGTACTTATAAGGTGAAAACAAAAGGAAAATGCAACACGGCAATTCAACATTGGATTCTCTCTAGATAACTTTGTGCTCTAGGCTCCGTAGGCCTAGGATGGCGTTATGTTATGATACGTTTTCCTAGCAGGAGGGGAAAAAAAGGATGCAATGAGATAATATATATTAAGATAACATGAAGCCAGATAAATGTTAGATGATAAATGCTGATATATAAGTCATGTGACTTATATATCAGCATTAGTCATATATTTGCAAGGAGTTCTTATTTATTCTCAATCTTAGGAAATTCTTAAAAATTTTCGTTGTATCCAGATAGCATTTTGTACATATAGCAAGCATGTTTCTCTGGTGGTTAGCCTCGATCTCAGGAGGTGTTTAATTTTTGTACTATATTACTGAATTCCATTTTTTTAATCGGATGAGTAAATAGGTCAGGAGGTAACCTGCTGTCAAAAGACACAATGCTTTAGCAAACTAGGGCAAAGATTTCCCTCTCTTCTTTAGCACCGGCCTAAAAGGGGGAAGACGTAGAAAAAAAAAGGATTGAACTTTCCTTTATACGTGAGGAGAGGGGGAAGAAGGGAAAGGGGTAAATAGCGTCTTGAGAAAATTGCTGTGAGAAAAACGGTGACTAACATGTGTGAGGGGAGAGAAATTAGGACAGGTGACTAAAACTTGTGAGACTTATTTTGATTCGGATATATTTGAGAATCTGAAGCATTTCAGCAGATATCAAGCGGCATGTGTGAATGTTTTGAAAAATTTAAGGTGACCTATTTTAGAGATGAAAAAAATGGCCTTGTATTCAAACTTCTTCTCAAAAGATTTCTTTTTTTATATCAAGTATTTTAAAATTATCCGTTGAAAATATATATTGAAGGATTTTGTGATGTTATCAAATACGAGATAATGAAAACAAATACTTTATATATATATATATATATATATATATATATTTATTTCATTATCTCGTGCCAGAAAAATGTTAGAATTCCAAAAATAAGCAAAGATCCATAAAAAATTAAAATGTTTTCGTTTCAAGAACAGATGACTAATATGATTTTTTAAAATATAAAACTGCAATCATAATGTTATCTAATGCGATATGATGGAAGTAATTCAAGCAACATCTACCGATACAATTTAATATTTTTTTAATTTACGTTTTATTTATGAAAATTTAATTATTGAAAATGTGTTGAGAATTGTCAGTTTTATTATTGGAAATAAAACTGAGTATATATTTTCTGTAAAATCTCAATTTTGTCTTTAAAAAAAAATTCAAGATTAGTTGAGATTGTAAATTTTTCGACATATATATATATATTTAGTTTCTGTAGATAAAAATATTTATTATAAAAGGAAAAACACTACTATTCTAATAAAATTCATATCAGAGTTTAAGTACCAATAGTAACAAAATCTGCACTTAAAGACTGATAATGTTGTTACTGTACATAATATGTCACACTTGAAGTACCATTCAAAAACATATTCAATTGCTTCTATACACTTGTCTGCTTAAAATTGCATACAGATTTAACCGGCATTTATAGTCGTGGGTTTAACGTTTTCCCAAAATTTACAACATTTTGCCCTTTGTATTCCCAGTATATTTTTACTATGTTACTGTTTGTCCCAATTTATATCACTTATCATCTGATCTCAGTGAAACAGTAAAAGAAGCGTAATTTTATATAAGAAAAAATCAGAAATTATTTAGATTATTCAGAATATTATTTAATTTTGTATTATATAATATAAATATGAACAGCAAATAAAGTTTAGAAGAGTCCCCCCCCCCTCTATTTTGTCGCACATTTTATAATATGACTCATTTTGTAAGAAGAGAAAAGAACTGAACAACCGTTTTAGAAAAATATGGTCATTCTAAATATGGAGAAGTGAAATAAATTGGATATTTTAATTACAATATGGCGAAGAAAATTAAATATTCAATTTACGGGGAAAAAACTTTTTCCTGTTGATAGATAAATTAAGATTGAATATGAAATTTGATTTTTCTGTTTCATTACTAATTTGAAACACTGAAACAGATAGGCGAAACTAATTATCACGGATTTCATTAAAAAAATTCATACAGATATAAAACTTATTTATGCATAAAATCACAAATCAAATTTCATGGCTTTGAGATGTTGAGTTATCATCTTTTCACAATGATAACAAGTAATATAAAAAATTTAAAATCAATTCCTACTTAAGTCAACAAAGAAATTTTTTATTTAGTTACTTTTTATCAAATAATTACAATTAATATAAATAATTTATCAATCTATGATTGATTTCCACGAGAATTGAACTCGCCATCTTCACCTTCACATCAAAGATACCGAAATTCTTGCATTTCACAGATTGAGCTACTGCCTATCGATTTCAGTTTTTATTTCAAATTGCTAAAACTCTATTTAAAGTATTAAAAATTAATTAAATTTAATGAATGAATAGGGATTTGAAGAAACTGAATTAAAATCGAGTGTTATCCACTACAAGTTTTTTTTAAACATGTTTGAACTTGAGTGGATGGATAAAAAGTATTTTATTAGCGATTGTAAATTTGAACAGCGATTAGCGATTGTAAATATGTAGGGAGAATGTGAACTAATAGTTTTCCTGGGGTCAAAGCTAATCCTACTTTTATTTTTTAAGTAAGCCTACAATTTTTGAGAAAAGACTTTGTAAATTCTGACAATTTAAATTGTCCCTTTTTTGTGTGTTATAATGCTTATATATACAAACGGACTTAATTTCAACCAGTGTTCCCCCCAAATTTTATCGTATTCTCTTTTAAAAATGTATTATGCCAGATACCCCCTTGCATATCATTGGCGCACAATAAATATGAAATATTAACCTTTGAAGCGAATTTAATAATTTTACTGAATCTATCGTGTGATCCACGAAGAGTGTTTTTCGTTTATTAATCTCTGGCATGTAGCTAATAGTGTCCGAAATTCGAATTAATGTTTTAGACGCGTTTCTCCCAACCAATTAAATAAAAAAATGACGCAAAACTACACTTGTAGTGACACGTACAAATACCGATTTTGGTGTATTTAAGACATTGCGATTTCGAGTTCTCGCGTTTACATTTTTTTAAAACTAGAGACCGACAGACGGTCAGTCCAATGTCGGATTTGACTAAACATTTAAACACTCCCAAGACTATAGATGTTATTTCTGTGTATTATGCGTTATCAGTCTACGTTATGCGTTATGCGTTATCAGTCTAATTATTTTTGTTTCGTAGTAATCGTATTAAATTATATTCGAACAACCGGATAGATAAACTTCTAAGTAGATTTTACAAAAAAATTGATAGAAGTCTACAAATTTGGTGCAAAATCTTATACGATCATTAGTCTAGATCAAAACGTTTTTATCTTTGTTACAGACTAAGGCAGACGAATGGGTATTCTGCAAAAATGTGTTTTTCGAACTCAAGAAAGTCTAAAACGTAAATTATCTAAAAAGTTTCGAGTTCGAATTTTTTTAATTATTACTATATTTTCTGTATAACATGTACGACAAAGTAAATTTATGCGTTTAAGTCTCCTAACGGTCTAAAATAAGAAAAATTATCGAAATTTATAAATAGGATATTTAAATTAAAATGATATTTTCTTCTTATACGTTATAAACATCATAAACAAAAACAAACATTATGATGTTTATATACGTTATAAACATCATAAAATGAAAATAAATGTGGATGCTATCACCGTAACAGAAATTTCTGAATTTAAAAAATGAGGCTCCAATATATTTTTGGATTGGGAAAAGTATCCTTGCAAACATTTATTTCCATGACCCCCTTCAGATGAAATAGCCCATAAAAAATCTTTTAACCCTATGCAATAAAAAAATTGTATATAGATGCATTTAACATTATTTCCCCCCTTATGCTTCATTAGTCAGTTTTTCTTCTTCGGCAGTTTTTTCTCCTTGCTAATTACGTATTCATTTGAAAAGTAGAAAAAAAAAATATCCCAGAATATTTCTGAGCTTGAAATGGGGTTAGCTGAGAAAAAAAAAATTTGAATCCTGTTTAGATTTACATGTATAAGTTTCGTTGATTTCTAAAAATAGTTTCAACTACTCGGTCTCGCTGTAGATATGCAAATATGAAAAAGTATATTCCACATTAAATAAAAATGTAACTCTGAATTCGACAAACAATTATATTACTGTAAGTAAACTCGAATTAATAACATAATTATAATTAACTTAATTTTTCAAAAGTTTTGTTTCTTATTCTTCTTTAATTCCTTTTTATATGTGCTTTGAAGAGGAGGGTAAACTTTCCTATAATAAATACTTAACTTTATTATTCACAGCAGGAATTGCTTCCATGTTTTGTGAAACTAACTTTGACATAAGATATTAAGATTTGTTTTAAGATTAATGATTATGTCGGCTTTAAGTAGCCGAATATGTCTTTTGTCTCAAGATCTTGCAAGCAAATATCATCAAAGCATTTTTATTCAAGCCCTCACATATTTTTATATCCATTAACTGTAACTTTTTCACTCCTATGGGATAACAGCCTTCGCCGCTATATCCCTTAACGTTTATATTCAAGTATGAGGTAGTAAATATTAGCAAAGGTTAATTGAAACACATGAAATATTTCTATAAATGGATCAAAAGATTGGGAATCAATAGCAAAAATAAAAATAAATAAAACCGCGCGTTAATAATTGAGCATAGCCCGACGATTGTCAATGAAACATACTTTTCAAAAAATTATTGAATTACTTGTAATAAACGCGATTGGTTTTTAACATAGTTATGTTTGTCGGAGAATACAACCCAACATATGCAGCACATGAAATGTGTAAAATGAAAATCCCGCAAAACTCTTTAACGGGCGTATGGTTGTATAAAGCAACTAAATTTGTCATGTAGTTTTTTCTTGAATAATAGACCCTCCCAATTAACGCCTTTTCGACATTATAATTATGCCTTTTTAAGTCGACGTCCGGGCTCAGGGGTAAGGCATTCTCCCTTTGACCTGGGCATCCAGGCTTCGAATCCCAGTTGGGGTATGGTTGTTCCTTATCAGTTCTGTGAGATGCGTGCATGTATCCCCTGTAAAAAGGGGCCGTGCAATCGATTGGGATACATGAGTAGCTAAGACGTACTCTTGGCCCTAGTTGGCATTATTTAAAAACAAGAGTTGCACCCTCGGTTTAAAATCCCTGACTGGGTGTCCATGACAAGTGCCATTAGAAACATATTTTTCCCCCATCAAATATTGATCAGATTTTTTTCATGTCTTCTCAATAATTTCAGAATATATTATCATAAAAAGGAGCACAGTAAAAAATATTAATATCCCTAAAAAATTTTTTGGAATTTTAAAGAGATAAGCTTTTTAATGTCATTTTAAAATTAACTTTTTAGAGATATTAATATATTTTTTCTGTAATATTCTTTCTCTCTAACAATGATTTTTCAAAGATATTTTTTAGCCTATTTTGTAATAATAAATTCCATTTATTTATTCTTCGTTTATGTGCATAAGATTGAGATGTTGTAAATATTATTAATTTTAACGTTTGTTGATACTTTGATGAAATAATTAAGATTAAATTTTTAAAAAATTATACAAAGACTGATCAATTATACTAGAAACATTATCATGCTATGATGTTTTTCAAATTAAAGATTGGTAGGTCTTGGAATTTTTTAAATGTTTTGTCGTTAAATAAAATTAAATCATTTATAAATAAGTCTGGTGAAAGCAGATTTGTGCAAGTATAAAAAACATTCTCTATCTCACAAAATAAAACAAGAATTTTTAAAATTCCTCATTAAAAAAATCTGGGAAACTGATTTTTCTTCATGAAAAAGAGTATTAGTAAGTTTATAAACAGCATAACACAAGGAATGCCTTTATTTCAGATCCATAACAATAAATTCTAGCTTTAATCCTTTGTACTTCTGATATTTATGCGTTTTTCTTTCTTTTATTTAACGTAAGCACTTTTATTTCGCTTCTTTTCATTCCATTCAGTCAAATTAAGTCATCAAAGTATTAAACAGTTTAATACAGTTACAGCAGCAGTTAAACAAATACCAATTTTTTTAAAAAAATCTTCAGCAATGACTGTAATATTGAAATGTTCCAACACTAAAAATAAAATTAATAGCAATGGTAGGTGTAGTTCCGTTCAGATCGCATAAAACGACCTCAAAGTTATTTTTTTTTAATCTTTTATTTTTCCGCCAGCAACCGATAACTCATGTAAAAAATGCGGTAAAATATGACAGTTATGGGCCATTGGACCTTATTTGCATGACGACATCTAGTATTTGCATCATGCAATGCCGTAAATATCTCTCCCCGGGTTCACGACAGAAAAACGCCATTTTTTTTTAGAAGTGAATTTAAATTACCTGGAAAATGCAGATAAATTTTTAAAGGGGCAGAAACTTTCTAGAATCTGTATGCACTGATATCTCGGTTTTCTGTGATTTAATTTCATTCGATTGAAATCTGAATAATCAAATAAAATCCCGTTATTGATGTCGAAATACGCCCTCAATATCAGCTATGGTACTTCTCCGTTAGCCAGGCGAATGCGAAAAATTGTCAAATAATGTAGAATCCCGCCAAATTTCTTACGGTGATTTTAAAGCAAAAAATCGCCAAATAATGTAGAATCCCACCAAATTTTTTACAGTGATTTTAAAGCAAAAAATAGCCAAATAATGTAGAATCCTGCAAATTTTTTACGGTGATTTTAAAGCAAAAAATAGCTAAATAATGTAGAATCCCACCAAATTTCCTATGGTGATTTTAAAGCAAAAAATAGCCAAATAATGTAGATTTTCACCAAATTTTTTACAATTATTTTAAAGCAAAAAAATCGCCAAATAATGTAAAATCCCGCCGAATTTCTTACCGTGATTTTCAAGCGAAAAATCGCCAAATAATGTAGATTCCCGTGAAATTTCTTTGGCGGTTTTTCGCTTGCCACCGACAAATGGGAAAAATACCTCAGATATGAATTATAATCTTATTTTTTTGTATGCGAAATATATTTTAAAAAAGAATGAGCAATTCAAACCATTAAGAAATTTCAAGATTTTGGTGAATGTTCCATATTTCTGATGTATCTGAGTTAAAAAAAGAAATTTTTACTTTCTCGTATACGTAACATAGAGAAAGTATAAAAATCGCCAAAAAATTTCAACCTCGAGATTTTGACGAATATCCACGTTTTAGATATATAGAATATAGATAGATTACCACTTGTAGATAGATACATAGATAGCATATCCACGTCTCTGGATTTTAAAACCTATCTTTGGAAAATGTCCGTCTGTCAATTTGGGATAAAAATAACTCAAAAACACTTTTAGCAAAAAAAAAAAAAATGAGATTTAGTATACCGTATTTACATCAAATTTTCAGATTTTTATAAAATTTTGAAAAAAATTCGCTCAAAAAATGTCTGTCTGTTCGGTTTTCAGATGTTAACACGATATCTAACAACAAAACGAAGAGAATTGGATAGATAAAATTTAGAACACGGATTTAACATCTTTACTTTAGACACCTATCAAATGTTTGAGCCAAATCAAAAGACGGTTTGACGGTCTATAATTCCAGAAATCATTAAACATGATAATTCGAAGGAACAATGACTTAAACATGTCAAATTTGGTATGACATACTGTGATTATAATTGCAGTTTTATGTTTAAAAAATTATTTCGACCGGTCGGGGAAAACTTAACAAAAACAGAAATTCGATTTTTCAATATTTTTAACGCGTGCAAGGGAGTAATCGCCAAATAACTCGCCAAGGATGACACGATAGATTACGTAAAAATTCTAATCCATGCTTAAAGTTGATAATTCGTAACCATTGTATTTCACTGCCATGTAAGACGTTGTCTGGCATGACAAGTTTATTGTAGAGTATGCGAGCACATTTTGGGAAAACCATTCCGGATGGTTGAAGTTATATCTGCTTGCTGTGTAGGGGCAAAATAAATCAAAATCAGAACGAATTACAGGCAGAAAATTTAATATGCTACTTTTGATTTCTATCAAATCTTGGCTGCCTCTGTGAAATCTGGCTGCTCGTATGCTCTTGTCCAATTAGATAAAACGAATGAAGTAACTAGTGGGATTGGAGTGGTCACCTTGAAACTTTCTCGTAATTCACGTGTATTATTAATCGTATAACACAAGCGAATAGCTACGAAGGACCTTTTCACTGTGCAACATAATGACGATTAAGCGTGGGAATGTGTTGATCACACAAGTATCAATGCATCGAATGTGTATTCTGGATCTCTTTTCCTCCATCGATTCAAAACAAAATTGGCCACAAAACTACAATTGTAGCCGAAAAAAACCATATAAAAATTCAAATATTTCAGCCCTGCGTTGCATTTGAATTATAACGTTTATATTCTTATGAAAGAATAAAGCTATAGAGAGCCCGACTAAGACAGGGGTATAGAGAGTAAATGCCCGGTCCCTCAGATCAGAGGGGGGGGGAGGGGCAAATCGAATAGAAAGTTTATTGTATGTTTCTTTCTTTAATAAACTTATTTTTAAATTGTTTTTCCGAGACAAAGGGGGGGGGAGGCAAAGAAGTTTTTACATCTGACCCCAATTAAGTCAAGTCGTACCTTGGACACACAATCAATCAATCCTTTGACGGATATCTTTTCAGATTTGACACATATCTTTTCTTCAGAAGTCAAATCTGCATATTAAATTTTACCTACTAAAATCTCTGTGTTTCGCAGTTACTGTGTTAACATTATCCACTATGACGTCTCTTAGGATCAAATAACAGTCAACAACCTTTTAGTGCAATATGTTTTTAGTAATTAATGGCACACATCGCAGGTATACATATATAAAAGATAAAGTTGTCAGCTTTAAACAGACGGTTTGTTAACTGTTTTCTGAGGCCATATTCCACGAAACACATCAAACACACATCGTCTTAACACCTAACACCACACATCCTCACGTCATTACATTACAGCTTTTCCCGTTCTGGTCTTATTTCAGAGTTTGTTCATAAAGGGCGCAAGCCAGTACACCACGGACAGACAAACGTAAGAGATTTAGCTTAAAATTTAGAAGAAGTCTACACATTTAATGAAAAGGCCATATACCAATTATTACGCGTCTAATCAAAGCGTTGTGAGACAGACAGACAGAATTCCAAAAAAACATGCTTTTCAAGATCAGGGATATCTAAACGTGAAGATTCGTCAAGATCTTGAACCGGTTTATTTTTAATGGTTACAATATATCCTCTTTGCATAAAAATTAAACATGTAGATTTATTGTCAGAATGGCAGATCTG
Organism: Argiope argentata; assembly: GCA_026289955.1. NCBI lineage: Eukaryota > Metazoa > Arthropoda > Arachnida > Araneae > Araneidae > Argiope > Argiope argentata. The sequence continues at coordinate 4,063,745 of JAOUZG010036556.1, read as the reverse complement.
AATTAAATTTTCAATCCAACCCGATGGAGGATTTGTACATTTCGGTGAGTGTGAATGCGGAAAACTTGAAAATACGAATACTTAGACAAATGCAATTTAGTAATTTTTCTCTTATCTTTAACATAGTATATGCTCTTTAAATATTGCACACAATTAGAAGAGAAAGAAAAAAGAACATCCAAAATTCGTATTCGATTTTCTTCAGCGAAATGTGAGGCATAACTACTCCATATTATATACACACACAATATATTCGAGGGGTGACTTTCCACTGGCTACACAACTTATTAGCAACATATTTTTGTCAGAATTTTAACTCAAACTATATGCAAAGAATATTAGACATTTTTTTAAATTGTAAATAATTTTTTATGGAATTGATTCACAGGGTCAAATCCATGTTCGTTGACCATAAACCAAAGATTCATGTTCATGAGAAGTTATCATCATAAATATTACAACAAACTATGACGTCACATTCTGTATTAAACGTATTTTATTTGAAAATCAGCTTTACAAAATAGATATGTATCTTGTAAAAGCATTATTAAATTCAGTGATGCTATAGTTTGAATGGCAAACCTAAGTGCACGTTATTGAATCTGGTTGTATATTGTTTAAAGTTAACGTAAAATCTCTTGTCGTTAGATTTTTATAGTCAAAAAATAATTGAAATTTAACATTTTCTTTAAATAATTTTGTGATACCTTATTATTCCCACATGTTTTACGAAAAAATAAAATAAATAAATAATCTTTTTAGTTATTTAATTTTATTTCTAAAATTTTTTTTCTGATCCTAATACATTAAAAAAAATATTTTATGTGAATCTTATAACGGTTTTCATTGCTTTAATTACTGCATTCTTGCATACATGGGTAATAGAACCTATTGCAAGCTCGTTAACAATAATTTTGAAAACAAATTCGCTTTAAAAGCAAAATAAAGACACATAAAACAATGCCTCAAACCAGAAATTCGATTTTTTAAAAATAAGGATACATTTTAAATTATAGTGGTAAGAACATGAAATTGCAAGTAAGTAACTTTCTGTTGCTTGCCACTTTAAATTATTGAATAATTACAATCATGTTTTTTCCCTTCGTCTTTTCCTTTTTGTTAGGGTAAGATCGTAAAAACATAGTCACATGACTAATACAACAGTATTTGTCATCGGATACCTAATTGCACGTTGTTTTACGTCATGTAGTGATGTCAAACTTTCTTCCTTTTCCAAAATCAACCATGGATTGAAAAATTCATCTATTGCGTCATATTTGACGTATATATTCACTATGATCATGAATAAAGACTATTAATTGTGTAGTAAATATATTTAGACTAAAATGATACATTATTTTTAAGAAATATTTTATTTAAGTTGGCCAAAAATGTTAATGATATTTAAAAAATTCTGATATTCATAAAAATAAAAATCTCTAGAACCTAGTTAATTTTTTTATCCTTTTAAAATAAATATTCATAAAAAAAAGTAAAATATCTGTATATCGAATTTCCACTTACTGAAAATTTCTAAATGTGGAAATTGCTTTTCTGAATCTTGAACTTTCAATAGAAAAAAAAGTTTCTATATTTCAAATAAAAAAATTCATAGTAACAAACAAAACTTTTCACATTAAGAATTACAAATATTTAATACAAAAAAAATTGATTGATCGTTATTTTAGTTTATAAGAAAGAAAAACATCCTTAAGTAAGTCAAAAGTTATTCTTAGCTTCTGTTCTACGTATCTGTATCCTAATTTGGTGTGAGATTTTTATATTAAATTTTTATCATGTCAGAACATGGATGTTACGAGTATTTTGAGAACGAGGTTTATAGCGTCAACAAAAATTTGTGGACGAAAAAGTGAAATTTTATTATCTGCACGAGCATCTCAAAAAATCAGCTTTTAATAACGCGTTGCCATCACATTTACAAAAGCTCTGATTTAAAAAATAAAGTTTATGACTACAGCAAATAAGACCTAGAAAAATGTTATTTTGAGCACACGATTATATGAAATGAAATAAATAGGAAATGTGATATTTTTTTTAAAAACAATCAATGCGAGACAACGTTTTTTGGATCGTTTGCAATACTAAAGTGACTCATTCAATGAAACCATTAAAATGAATAAAAATATGATTTAGCTCGCACGAGCACGTGGTGCTTGGGCATTGAAGAAATTATGTTCTGACATGATACGCTGAAATATGCATAGCAGCGCGTTTTAAACTTTTTTTGAATTTATTTGAATTTTAGATTTCTGACATTGAACATGGTTCTTAAACGAACTCCTTCAGAGTGAAAGAGTTCATGTGTAATGGACATCTAATGAATAAAAGAGTTCGCCTTAGTAAAAGACTTAAAAAAGCGGGATGAAAAAGGAAGATGAAGGGAGGGGAAATGAAATTTCAAAGCACGATCTAAACATCAAAGATTGGGAATTTAATTCAAGTATTAAAAAATTAACTATTTATAATTATTTCCGGTAAAAAAAATTATGAAAAATTTCAAATATACACTTTTAGCCGTACTGAAATTGCTATATATCGAGAAAAAAATCCTATGAACAAATTTTCTAAAAGATTTCCATTTAAATATATAAAGATATTATCGCATTTTATCAAACGTTGGGCATTTAAGTTAATTCATTGGAAAAATATGAATTCGAAGCTGGTGAAATGAATACTTAATGTCATAGATAATTTATGTCTGTATCAGATAAGCACATCCTGTGGATGCCATACAAAAAAATATGACAAATTAGTTATTTTTTCAAATATGAATCATATCTAAAGCGAGATCAGTTTTTAAGGAAATTATCTAAAAGTATAAAAAAATTTCAGTTCATTCCTACCTATGTCAACAAAGAAAATTTTTGTTTTAGATACTTTTTATTAGATAATTACAATCAATATAAATAATTTATCAAAAAATTACTGATTTTCCTAAGAACTGAGATCGCTTATTCACCTTCACGCGAAAAATACTGAAATCCTCGCATTTTACTGATTGAACTACTTACTACCTGTCGATTTCAATTTTCATTACAAACTGCTAAAACTCTATTTAAAGTATTGAAAATTAACTACATTTAATTAATGAATTAACATTTGAAAAAACTGTATTAGCATCGAGTGTTAATACAAAAGTTTAAAAAAAATATTTGAATTTGATCAATATTTATTCAGTATTTTATTAACAACTGAAAATTTTTGCACGATATATGTAGGAGAGTAAGTACTAATTGTAAGAATTGAGAAAACAGCGGGTCTGGTTTCCACAAAACTCGAGGTATCCAGTTTGACTCTTGAATTAAGGTATTAGTCTCTCCGCTATTACTACACTGCATAAAACTATGAATTGTGAGTAAGACTCCGAATGGTGTGATAGTTAAAAACTATTTAGCTTTGGAGTGAATTTAATATTTTTTATAGAATCTATTGCGTGTTTAATGCATATGTTTTTGAAGGGTGGGGGATGGAGGATTAATCCTTGCCACGCGAGTAATAGTGTCAGGAAATCAAATTTCTGATATATTTAAACACAAATCGTTGTCACAAAATCATAAACAAAATCACAATTGTTGTCACAAAATCACAAACAAAATCCCCATTGTTGTCAGAAAATCATAAACAAAATCACAACTGTTGTCACAAAATCATATACCAAACTTTATATATTTCAGCCGTAATGGTTCTGAGTTATTGCTTTTGCATGTTCGTAAAAATACAGACTGATAGAAGGTAAACCCTTTGAGGGTTTTGATTCCAAATTTAATAAGCACCTGAGCTTTAGACTTTAAATCAAAATTTAAATTCTATTTATCTAGATCTCTTTATTTTGTTGTTAATGTATTAATTTACAATCTCACAACCAGACAGACAAATTTTCTCTGAATGAATTTTGTTTTCTCTGAATGGAATATATTTATAGACAGAATTGAATATATGGATATATTTATACTTGAAAATTTGCAGTAAATATCATCTATAAAATTTCATTCATCTAATTCAAAGCATTTTTGAGTCATAGCTTTCACAAATGCACAGAGGCCACAGACATAAATAATGACGAAAATGCATTTTGAGAATTCATGGAAGTCCGAATCGAGAAGATTTATTAAAATCTTCCGAGTTCACTACATTTGTCCAAAAATCAAACTCCTTTTTTTTGGCGATTACAATACTTTCTTTATGCTTCGTATACGTGAAAGGAAAAAACTAAATTGTATCCATTTTTCTATGTAGCATGATCTAAGGATAACTTGATCAATATTTATATGATTTCTAATACGTGCTCTTTATTATATAGCAATATTAGCAATCACACAAAAAATATATATTTGATATTTAATCAGTACGCGAGAATTTATATTATAGAATACATTTAAAATTATTTTTTCATGTATTAAAAGCACAGACATTTTTTCAGTAAGGGAATTTGGTATAATCGAAAAGCTTATATTCGGAAATTTAAAATAGTATAAAAATGGTTTTAATGCAATTCTATGTGCCAAGATATACGAGTTAAAACTTCTACATTTTGATAATTTTTTTACTTAAATTTTAATTGATTTTCAAAATAATCCTTTTTTGGTCATTTCCCTTTTACCAAAGAAAAAAAATTGTGCCAATTTATTAGCAATAATTATAATGGTCTGTCCTACAGATATCTTAATTTTTTTTTATATTTCACACCACGTGATTCAATTTTTTTTTTAATCATCGTAGGATAATAGTTATAGTAATTTGCCAGTCCATAACTATTATCTTGTTAAAACTAGTATTTCCTCCAATGAATCTTCCGATAACATTATAAACTAATAAAAAAATCACACAAATAACAACTTCCCGACATGCATGCAAACGAGAACGATGACATCACATTCAATTTTTATAATTCATAGACAGACAACGTATTAGATAGTGATTACAGATTTTTTTTAAAAAAGTAAACCCCTATCTGCATTGAAAAAAATCCCATAAAATAAGAAATACATAATTGATATACGTGCAATTAAGGTACGGTTTTCCTTACTTTAACAATAAATGATTAAATTTAAAATGTAATCATCTTTGTCAATAATATAGGCACTTATATGGTAATACTATCTTAGGAAGACTTTAAAATTATTATTTTTAAATGAATTTATATGGAAGCATTAAATTTGTGATAATCGAAGATTTTTTTATTAAATTATTGATTTTTTGTCTTTCTTACATTTATATGCAGTTTTATCCCAGTTCCTTGAAAAGTGTATAAAGAATGTTTCACAAAATTCCTTTCCCACCTTAACGATATGAATGCATATTTTGTCGTTGAATAGACAAAACAATCGAACAGAAAACATTCCCTTCTAATTTGAAAGTTTTTTTTTATTGATGGCTGTTATAGAAAGTGGTAATTTAAGTACCCAGTATATAAAGATCTAAAAGTGATATTCCTGATTATTGTTGGATTATGTACTCAAGTTTATTATTATTATCTTTATGATACTTATATCTCAGAATTAACTATTTGAAATCAGTGGCGGATTTCGGATTACACAGACTTGGTAGCTACCGAGAGTAGCAAAGCTGACAGCAGATAGACGAAAAAAAAACTTATTTTGTAATTTTCCATAAAAATAATTTTATAAAAAATACAAATTCTCGGCATTATGAAATATTTGGATAATGTTAAACTTTATTAAGAATTAACTGAATAAGAATCTGTATATTTCATTTTCATTCATTACTTTCTCGATTATTAAGTATTGTGGAAGTATAGTAATCGACAAAAAATTCGGACAAGAAATTTTGACGAATATCCCAAGTTTTCGAATTTTCTGAGTTCAAAAATCGTATTTTTGAAAATAAATCTCTCTCTTTCTTTATCAAATATCTTTGTATATCTTTGTATATCTATGCATATCTTTGTTTTTCAAAAACATATCCATTTGACATATCTATTTTGAAAAAAAATTATCCATTTGACATATCTATTTTGAAAAAAAAAATCATCCATTTGACATATCTATTTTGAAAAAAAAATCATCCATTTGACATATCTATTTTGAAAAAAAAATATCCATTTGGCATATCTATTTTGGGAAAAAATATCCATTTGACATATCTATTTTGAAAAAAAAAATATCCATTTGACATATCTATTTTGAAAAAATATCCATTTGACAAAGATAACTCAAAAACACTTTCAGAAGGACGAGTGAAATTTGGTATGCAGTCTTCAGATTAAATTTGTAGATTTCTACCAAATCTTGAGTAAAATCAGCTCAGAGAAAGTTTGTCCGGATGTCCGAATAAAAATTAACCCAGTAAAAAGTAAATGAAGTTAGATTGATGAAATTTGGTACATAGATTTAACATATATCGAGCAGACATCTAGCGACGTTTGAGCCAGATTCAGTAACGGGTTTTACTGCCTTTCTATTTTTCAGAAAGATGTAAACGTGATATCTCTAAAACACATTGACTCAAATATATTGGTATGTGATTTCTGTGGCTGAAATTGTAGTCTATGCATTAGTTTTGTTTCAATCGTAATGGAAAAATTTATTTAAAATACAAATATGATTTTCGAATACCATTATAATATGCCAGGGAGTCATACTAGCTAAAAATGCAAGCCAACGATCACACGATAGATTCAGTAAAAATGCTCAATTCAAACTGAAGATTAATATTTCGTAACTGTAGTACACTATAAGAGCATGCAAGGCTTTCTTGGATAGCACTTTTATTATAGATAAAGTGAGAAAATTCTGAAACCAGTTCTGCTGTTTTAGTAGGATATTTATAAAACCGATCATTTTCAATGATATTGTGAGTGCAAACATGGCTAAAAAGCAACTCAGAAGTCATAACAATTAAATAAAAACAAATAAGAATTCGTAAAGTTAAATAATTAAAAATAAAATAAATTAAATTAAAATGAAATCTACTAAGCAAATTTCAATGAATCATGTCAGAACATAGTTTCTTGAACGGCCCATCATCACGTGCTCGTTCAAGTTAAATTATATTTTCATCCATTTTAATCATTTCTTTGAATGAGTCACTTTAGTATTGCAAACGATCCAAAAAAAAAAAAAAAACGTTGTCTCGCATTGATTGTTTAAAAGAATATCACATTTCCTATTTACTTCATTTCATATAACCACGTTTCATTTCATATAATGCCATTTTTCTAGGTTTTATTTGTGGTAGTCATTAACCACAAATTTTAAATCTGAGCTTTTGTAAACGCGATGGTAACGCATTATTAAAAGCTGATTTTTTGAGATGCTCGCTCAGATAATAAACTTTTTATTTTTCGCCAATGGATTTTTTTATTGATGGCAAAAACAACATCATGTTCTGAACATGATAATAGCCAAAAATTACTACACTTAAAAATGTGCTAAAATATGAAACTAAATTGACTCTCTTATTAAAAGAAGGGTCTCATAATGGACATGCCATAGAGACCAAACATATCGACATCAGTCACTGTATGGTGTTCTATTCTTCCTTTGAATCAAGTTTATTTTAATACAGAATATGGATAACTGATATTCAAAACCACATTATGTCCAAATATATTTATATGACTTGAGTATGTTGAGATCATATTCAGGACTATTTAAGATCATTTTCCGCGTATCCATTACATTCCATTAAAGGAGAAATAACTCTACTCCTGTTATCTGAAAGAAGAAACTCCTACAAAATACTCCTAGAAATACTCCTGTTATTTGAGGTAGACATGGGTCAAAGGGTCTATGGTTTTCCGCGTATCCATTACATTCCATTAAAGGAGAAATAATTCTTTACCTAGAAATACTCCTGTTATCTGAGTAGCCATTGGTCAAAAGGTCAAAGATGGATCTGAAAGTAAAGACTGTCTTAAATTCCGCAGAAAAGTTTTTAAAAATTAGGCATGTGGGTTTTTTATATAGTTTCTTTTTGGAAACAGCTTTTACTATACCAATAGGAAGAGAAAGAATATCAATAATAAACCGTAAAAAATACATTTCTTAAGCTCAAATAGAAAACTGATTCTTATATTCATATCAAAATTCTCGTCGTCAACCTATAATCAAGAATAATAAAAAGTTTGCGAATAAGAAAAATAAACAAACACAGAAACCGTTCCTTTCTAATGTGTTTGGGTTTATGGTACAATGAAAACGGTTTGAATTTCACGCCATATATAATCCATTGCTGGAAATAAGTCATAAATAAATACTTTTAAACATTGAAAAAATTTAACCGAAATTCGCACTGTTAAATTGGTATTATTAAAAGGACAAATTTTGAAACGGTGTATACGATATTTACGGTGTATACGATTTATACGATATATACGATTACGGTGTATACGATTTTACGGTGTATACGATATACGATATATAACGGTGTATACGATTTAACGGTGTATAACTATTTTGAAAAATGCAGAAATTCAATTTACTATTTATATAATTAACATTTCAAAAAAATCCCTCTGAAATGCGCATTTAGAGTCCAATTTTGTGGTCTCGAGTCAAACCACCAGGCCTACACTGCGTGTAGTATATTGTGTGTGTGTGTGTGTGTGTGTGTGTGTGTGTGTGTGTGTGTGTGT
>JAOUZG010036556.1:4044450-4055118 GCA_026289955.1 Argiope argentata | reverse complement strand
GTGTGTGTGTGTGTGTGTGTGTGTGTGTGTGTGTGTGTGTGTGTGTGACAAAATATCACAGAAACATTTAACAGCTGGTTGCTTTAAAAAGATTTGATTTGATAGATCGCGTGTAAAAAAAATTAATTTTAAAAATATGTTTTAATAAAATGACTAAAATAACTAAAACATAGCAACACATTTTTCAGTGTTTTCTAAATATGTTAATACAAATTTTACCAGAACTATGGAAATATTCAATAATTGAATGAAAAAAAAATTATTCTTTATATGGAAAAAATTCCAAAATCATTGAGAAAAAAATCATTACTATAATGTATCGAAATTTGAATAATAGTTTATTATAATTTAAATGTGTTCAAGTATACTGTTTTTGCATATCAATGGTAAATAAAGAATTAAATAGTTTAGAAAATAATGTTAAAATATTTTGTGTACTCAAAGCCTTCAGATGTTTATCTATTTAATTATTGATTATTACTTATTTTGCCAATTTAATCATTCTGCCCTAACAAATAATCACTTGTAATGTTCCCCTTACGTTTACACCCTATACTTTAATGTAAAAAACGGTTTTAAACTATATATCTCAACCATTTTATATACCTATCATATTTCTGAGCCCATTTTTTTTTAATCATCTTAGAACATGATGTTGTTTTTGGGATGAGGTTATTGGAGTCAACAAAAGGCGAAAAATAAAAATCTTATTATCTGCACGAGCCTCTCAAAAAATCAGTTTTTAATAACATGTTGTCGTTACATTTACAAAAACTCTGATTTTAAAAAAATAAGTGAATGACTACGGCAAAAAAACCCTAGAAAAATGTTATTTTGAGTACGTGATAATATGAAATGAAATAAATAGGAAATATGATATTTTTTAAAACAATCAATGCGAGACAAAGATTTTTTCGATCGTTTGCAATACTAAAGTGACTCATTCGATGAAACCATTAAAATGAATAAAAATGTAATTTAGCTTGCACGAGCACGTGGTGCTTGGCCGTTCAGGTAATTATATTCTGACATGATACATTGAAATGTGCATAGCAGATTTCATTTTATATATATTTCTTTCAGATTAAGAAGAATCTCAAGACTACTACAGTACTTCTCCGAAGAAAAGAAAAATTACGCCCAAGATCTAGGAACGGCCGCAGCTGTCCCCGAGACGTACTTTTCCTTATCAATCCAGACCGACACTTTATTCAGATAATTTCTACCGCAGCCTTAATGGAGTAAGTACCCAGTCGAAATGAATTGCCCTTCAGCCCAAATGGTCTTCTATTAATACCTTTCCTACATCCTCAATGAAACGCACTTCTTTCTCGAATATGTCACACGGAGGAGCGCGACCGTTGCGAGAAGTTCCTTGTTCGAGGAAAACTTAAATAGCTCTCGATACTCAGCTCATTCTGCATTCACCGAGCGATCAGGAATGCCGCATTCTAAGCGAGAGTCAGAATTCGTACGGAATTCGAAGATTATTTTTAGACAAACAGTTTGAAAAAAAAGAGTCCTAAATGTATGAATATTTTTTTACAATTAAATAAATAAATACTTCAAAACCTTCTAATTAGGGGGGAGGGATAAAAATATATATTATATGCTTCACCACTTATCTATATAGGTATATTTTACAATTTTAATGAGGAAAAAAAAAGCAATGCATGAGACAAAGAGGAGCATAAACAATATCTGCACATTGGAGCTGAAATGGAAACCCTGATTGTTTTCGATATTTTGCAAAATTTGTATCCTCTGAACGATCAAAAATGCAGCATTCTAAGCAAGAGTCAGAATTCGTATGGGAAGTCTAAAGTGAATTATAGACAAGCCATTGAATGCAACATTCTAAGCAAGAGTCAGAATTCGTATGGGAAGTCTAAAGTGATTTTTAGACAAGCCATTGAATACACCATTCTAAGCAAGAGTCAGCATTCGTACAAATGTTGAAAATTATTTTTAGGCAAGCAAATGAAAAAATTCCAAAATATATGTGTATTTTTTAAATAAATAAATAATGGAAATGAATTAGTCGGGGATGGGAAAAAAGATATATATTATGTGCTTCAGAACTTATAGATTTAAGTATATTTTAAGGTTTTAATTGCGGGAAAAAATGAATCAGAAGGAAAAGGCAAAAAATATCTGCGCTGTAATGGAAAATTCAAACCCTGATTGTTTTCGATACTTAATTAATTTTGTATCCACAGAACGATCAGGAATGCAGCATTCTAAGCAAGAGTAAGAATTCATATGGGAAGTCGAAAATGATTTTCAGACAGGCCATTGAAAAATTACTTGAATATAAGTATATTTTTTTAAATAAATAAACAATGAAAATGGACAAATATCAAGGATGAAAAAAAGGATATATATTATATGCTTCAGAACTGATAGATTAAGGTATATTTTAAGGTTTTAATAGCAGAAAAAAATGAAGGAAAGAGGGAAAATATTGCGCTGGAATGGAAACCCTGATAATATTCGATACTTAATTAATTTTGTATCCACTGAGCGATCAAGAAAACAGCATTCTAAGCAAGAGTCAGAATTCGCACAACAATTAAAAACTATTTTTAGACTAGTCAATGAAAAAATTTCTAAATATATGCACATTAAAAAAAATACAGGAAAATGTTCAAGTAAGGTTACAAGTATATATACTCTGGCATTGACCTGGTGTATATATATATGTGCGTGCAATGACATTTTAAAATCAAATTAAATCCTAATTAATTTCCAAAGATTAACATTAATTTAGCCCATAGTAACTATATTCTAAAATTATTTTTTTATTACCTGATCCATTCCACTCGTGCTAGTTAATTAATTCAACTGGAGTTTTGTAAAATTGCTGAATCGGCTAAAAACCAACTAATTCCCACACTCCGAGTGAAGAAATAAAAAATGTCCAGCCAATCACATTCCTTTAAAAGATCCCTATGATTTCCTTACACGTGATTTTCATGTGATTGACATGCAATAGAAATCCCTATTAAAATCTTACCGTATATACTCACAGGGATATAAGTTTCATTAGCTTTTCCTCATTTCGTTTGTGTCGGTCTGTATTGTGCTCGTCGCTTATGATATCGATATTCAGTTAATTTTGTATTTAGTGAATTATAAAGAATGCGGGAAGTAATAAACATTATATTATATTAAATGCTTATCATCAATCGCTTTCAAAAACATTTATAAAATGAAAAAAATTAATTTCTTTAAAGAATTTCAAAGATTTATTTCAAAATTAACTTAGTTTAGTAAAGTGACTATATTTCCTAAGCGGCAGTTAAACATTCTATAAATATTGGGGAAGATGGAATGACCTATTTTGGATAAAATGCCATGAAACGAAACTGACATCGCTCTTCCAGGATGTCTGGTGAATGTATCGCTGACATTAATGATCACTAATACATGACCGCACTTAATTAAGAGGAACGTATATAATTTGGAACTGACAGAATTGCATAAAAATATGATTTACTTAAAAATTCTAATCAGAAAAATAAGAGTCTAAAAATGAGTATAGTAAAAGTTTTGAAACCGAACACAACGATAAAGATTTGATACAGATATTTAAGAATCTCAATGAAAAAAAAATATTAATAAATAAACTATAAATAAATAAATAAAATAATTATCATATTTAAGAAATTATTAATTTAACATCTAATAAATGTAAATATACAATTTCCAAATTCAATAGTTGTGAGATAGAAAGATGATACAAAATATAATTCACATTTAGAGGGTATAAAGAATTTTCAAGGCAATTTTGTTGCTTTTATGGTTGAATAACTTTTGCCGTACTAAAATCTTCCAAATAACCAAAGATCTAAATGCAATTATTCGATTAAATTGTTAATGGCTGACAGTAAGTAATTACGTAATAACTATAAAAAAATTTTAACTATTAGTTTAGGCTGCGACTTACTCAAATTTGAATCATGGACAACATTTCAATTTCAATTTTCAATTTTATAATAACATGGGAATTTAAGAAACCAAAGGAAAACTTCGAATTACCCAAGACTTATTTTAATAGTAATTAATAATATTTAAGTGATAATAAATAGCTACTATACATAAAATACTGAAAGTAAGTTCTGTTTTTTAAAATATTTATTTATATTCAAAAATGGAGGGGGAAGATTGGAGAATTATTCTATTTTGTCAATTTCAATCATAAAATACAGAAATCTAATAACTTCATACAAACAGGTGCCAATAAAGGAAACTAAGAATATTCTGCCGACTAAGATTTTGTTTTCAAACTTGAAATAAATCAAGTTAAATGGGGATTCATAAAACTGGAGATTATTTCCAAAAAATGCTGATGAAAAGGAATAAAAATTAAAATAAACAAATTATAAATAAACCGTTAAAAGAAATTGGTTGATTTTCATTATAAGGACTAATAAAAGAGAAGAATATTTTTCAAAAAATGCTGTTACAAGGGAGGGGGGAAAGAAACTTAAAATCAACTAAGTAACTTGAAATAGATAGATTATCATTATAGAGATTTGTAAAATTTCCAAAAAAATGTTGTGAAAGAGGGGGGAAAGAACATTTTCTTCTATCTTCTCAATGAAACTCGTTCAATAAAATAACTGAAAAATTAATTAATTAAATAAATGACAGAGTAGATAAAAATTTTAAAATATGATCCAACGTCGAACAAAAATATTTACGAATACCTTTGTCACTAAAATAAAATACCAGTCTTGAAAAGCAAGCAAATACAAGATAAATAACGAAATAATAGTCTGACATCGACTTTTTTTAAAAAAAAAAATTCGAATAATCACAAAAATGACATTGGATCCCAAATACTAAACGTTTATGAATCATTGCATACAGCAGACGATTTCGGTTGTAATTTTTTCCCCCTTACGTAACTACCTAGAGTTCGATAATTTGTTCTTGTGCGTCACTTAAGGAAACGGGGAGGGAAGGCGAAAAAAGGAAAATAATAAACAAACACATGTCTGCCCCGGCGAACTTGTACCACTGAGGATTTATTATCACTATTCACCATATGAAGAAAAAAAAAGCCACGGCATGATAGGAAGGGAAAAAAAATAATACTAGCTATAGCAACAGCGACCCAGACAAGTGTACATTAGAAGGGAGTGAAGTCGAGGTAGGAAGGGTTGGAGACAGAAAAAAAGAAAAGAAAAAGAGCAAATCACCACGACTAGGCGAAGGAGAGGGAAAAAAACCAAGAAAAAAAAAGATAGAAGACAGAAAAAAAACGGCCGCATAAATGTGGAAGGAAAGGGTTATTGACATTGGAGCTCGGCAGGCAGTTCAAGGTTATGTGACGTCATATATCTCTCTCTACCCAGGAGACACGTTACTCCACCTCCCCGCAGATCGAACATAATCGCACGAGTTGTGACGTCATAGACTCCGCCTGCTCGTTCGTACGATCTCGGTGCATGTTCTGTCTGTCTCTAGCAGTCGTTGTAAGCGGGTTTTCCTCTGCCGAGTAAACGGTAAGAACCGAGTATCAGGAATAGGCGTTAACTTTCCGAGGATGGAAAGAGGGTAAATTGCATTAGACAGTCTATTGTTCTCAAGGTCAAGTTCACTTCCAGCAAGTCATTTTCGGTGTCGAAGTGGAGTAGTGGAAACGCGAATTATTCATCGGTGGTTTTTGCCTCATTTGCATTATTTCCGTATTGGCAGGTTTCTCTTTGCTTCAACTGTATAACAGAAAGCATTCAACGGACATGAATTTAGAATTACGCTTTGCTTTTTATTTTAACTGACATTGATTGATATATCTTGCCGAAGAAGGAAGAAAAACAATCATCAAATGGATATTATGGTTTTTCAAAACTTAATATATTGCCTCCATTCAATTTAAAATAGATAACTAACAAAATCAATCCAAAGGTTAGACTCAATTATGAGATTGAAAACCAACTACTTTAAGATTCTCTGTGCAAAATAGCAACACTGTTAAGTATACATTGTTCTATAATAAAATGGATAAAATGAAATAACATAATTTTGAAAGAAACATATTTCTAGAAAAATGTAAAATGTACATTTTGCAATAATTTTCAGTTTATATAAGTACACCCCTCTAGAAGACGATCAGAAAAGAATTAAGTATTTTATTATTTCAATATTAGCAACTTATTTGCTCACATAATTCCATTTTTCTTTTTCTTTTTTTAAATTAAATCATAAATATTTATTTCAGCAGCCTTTCAAATGAATATAAAAAATTAATGGAGAATAGGAAATCAGAAATCTATGAGCAAACTTACAAAAAAAAAAGAATATTACACAAAGTGTTAAAATAATAACAGAATCAGATTAAACATGTTAGATTTTTGAAATATTTTAAAAAATTCTATAAAATTCTATGAATTTTATAAAAAATTATATGGAATAAATACTTATTTCATATAAAATATCCATAAAAATAACACAACTATGCATTAAGAACAATTAATTAATTAATCAAAAATCATAACCATTTACAATTAGCAAACATAATACATAAGATAATATTAGCAATTATTTTTTGTGACTCAAAAAACTAAACTACTGATAATAGACTTCAAATTTTTTAAATTTTTTGTATTAATTCATATTCATTTCAAATTCAAATAGATAAAACAATTAATAATTAAGTTAAAGCAAAGCACAATTTTTTTTCTTAGAGGTCTAACATAAAATACCAAGAAATTATTATAACTTAAGCAATAAAATAGAGAGCCTCACACTTCTTTTGTAAATATACAAATATTTTTTTTTGTAAAATAATTTGTTAAAAAGTTTTATATGATTTTAATTAGAATAGAGACTTTATTACTGAAGAGAACGAAATTGTAGTAGCAAAACTGATCCCTTTCAAGGTCAAGGGCGATATTTGTAACGTATTTTCCTCTCTTTTAGTAGACATATGTAGTATGTCTAGGGCATTCTACTCTTATTATCTAGATTTTGATTTGAATATAACGCAACGTTTAAAACACTATATTTTGATATCGAACCAGGATTTACAATTAATTTCCAGTTCTCGATTTTACAGATTTTTTAAAATTGCATTCTTAATATTTATTTTATATCTGCTGATACATTCAATTTTCTTTAAAAATAAATATTTTCATATGAAATCTATTTATATGTAATAAAGCAATTTTAAATAAATTATTGTAATGTGCCTACTTCCTTTATTACTCCGCTCCACTTGATTTATTGTCCTTGTTTATCGAGATGCTAAAAGCAAAACTAACAGGAACTCATCGCCTCTTGAAGCTGAAAGGTATATGAAGTCGATTTTTCAGTTCTTTAAGGCGCCGTTGAACAAAAATTAAAAATAATTTTTTAAAAAATCGAAACGATCTACAATAGAAATTTCAAATAACAGTGATGCAGTCAATTGGAGATGATTTTTTTTTTTTTTTTTTGACTAATAGCAATAGCAGGGTGAACTTCATTCATACATTTCCTTCACTCATCCACAGGTTGTAATTCAGATCTGGAACAGAGAATTACCACCTCTGATCCAGTACCCCTAATGGTATTACTCTTGACATGGAGGACTTAGTTACCACTACAGATTTAACGTACGACAGCCACCACGCACGCACACACACAGAGAGAGAGAGAGAGAGAGAGAGAGTCTTTGCAAGAGGGAAGGGTTCGTACTCGCAGCTCAAGAGATGCGAATCCAACTCCCAACCAACCAAGGTTATCCCTGCCCAATCTTACTTAATTTTTTAATTTGCATTTAAGAACATAATCAATGTTAAGTAAAATAAAAAATTAAATGAACCAGAAATAAAATCAGTTCTTTTTTCCACAAGTATTGCAAGGCACAGTTAGCTTGAATACACTGCTTATTCACTGTCAAACATTTTTGAAAACACTTTTCACTTTCTAACTACACTTCTTTTTAAAAGATGTGAATAAACTTAATGCGCTCAAACATTGTCAAGTTGAAAAATGTGAATCAAAGAAATCAAATTGCGTTTCTTACTGCATTCTTAAGGAGGGCTTTTACAAAATTGGTAATCTAATACCCGCAATGAATCACAATCAGAGTGACTGCCAGCGATTCATCGCTAAGCGAAACTCAAATATAAACACATCATTTGAAAGTCCAATGGAAAGTCGGTCTACTCTTCTCTTCCATAATGAACACACAACGAACACACAATATCTTAATTTTCACAACGGATTTGCGATCTTATTGGTAGGCCACTCATTATCCGTTAGCTCTCTCTTTTCTCTTTTTAAGTTAAATCTTGCAAGGTAAATACTCAAAGGTGGATATGATGAACAGACGATTCAATACTCCCTATTTAACATGTCTGTAATTCATGAACCTAGTTATGCTATACTAAATATAGAAAAACGAACAATTGAAATAAAAAAAATTAAAAGTTACATAATCTTCCAATAATGTTTAAGACTTTATGGGCATTTCAGGAAAAGAATAGGACCAACAGCATGAATAATAGATTCCGTAAAGGATGGTCTTAACCCAGTAAAAGAAATAGGGCCAAAAGCATTAGTGATAGGTTCAGTAAAGAGTGTGACCAATAGCATGAGTGTTAGATTCAGTAGAGAGTGATCCTAATCCTGAAAAAGAACTAGGACCAATAGCAGGAGTAATAGATTCAGTAAAAGGTGGTCCCAATCCAGGAAAAGAATTAGGACCAACAGCATGAGTGATAGGTTCATTAAAGAATAGTGACCAATAGCATGAGTGTTGGTTTCAGTAAAGTCCCAATCCAGGAAAAGAAATAGAACCAAAATCATGATTGTTGGATTCAGTAGAAAGTTGTCCTAGTCCTGGAAAAGAACTAGGATCAGCAGCATGAGTGATAGGTCCAGTAAAGAGTGGTGACCAATAGCATGAGTGCCGGATTCAATAAAGTTCCAATCCAGGAAAAGAACTAGAACCAATAGCATGAGTGATAGATTCACTAGAGAGTGGTCCTAATCCTGGAAAAATACTAGGACCAATAGCATGAGTGATAGATTCAGTAGAGAGTGGCCTTAATCCTGGAAAATAACTATGGAAAATAGCATGAATGTTGGATTCAGTAATGTTGGTCCCAATTCAAGGGAAAAAAGAATTAGGACCTATTCAGTCAAGAGTGCGCTTGTTTTTCTAAAGAATTGTTTTTTTTTAATAAAGAATTATTTTTATAATTTGAAAGGTGTCTTGATTATAGATTCTGTGTATAGAATTTTATTTATTTAGCTCTCTTCGTTTTAAAGTTCTGATGTTGAATTATATTTCAGCAGCCGGACAGACAGGGACCAAATTTCATCTTCTAGATCAAAATCTGTCTGCCTGTCTATCATTGACAAATATAAGTGTTTTTTTTTTTTGTTTTTGTTTCTATTTCTCACAGCCAAACGGATATTTTCCAAAAATTTGTTTTTCGAACTCAGGGTAGTTTAAAACGTGGAGATTCGAATTCTAACTCTATGATGATTACTGGACTTTTAATTACTATGCATATGAAAAAATAAAAAAAAACTTTTAAAAATATGAAAATTAATGAAAATAGTAGCTGGAACGATACCATATATCTTGAGCACAATTTTGAATAATCCTAGCCCAAAAGTAAACTAAACTGAGAAATTATCATTTCGATAATGCCCCCTGTATATAGAGCCTTATTTTGAAATGATAAAGTTCAGCAATTGTGAATGATAAGATAAAAACAGATCCGAAAAACCTCTGTTACAATATTGCTATTTACTTTTAATATTTCAAGATAATAGGATTTTTGAGAATATTATTAATTCATAAAGAATACCGAAAATATTGCGTAAAAATTTACTTAAATTATTTAAAATAAAAAAAGACTAGAATTTAATTTTTTTTTCAAATATTCGCTTTATATTTTATCTTTAAAAAATGTCAAAGATGTTAAATATAGTATCTCAATATTAAATTTTTCTGACTCGTTTTGAGTGACATTATATCCAGTAATTAATTTCTTAATTTTTATCTTAAATAGCCCATTTACTAATCTAAAATTTTCTTTTATTTCCTGATCCAAGTATTGATATTTATTCAATTATTTCAAACATCCTCATTAAAAAAAATGACGATACCTTTACTTCCCACATCACGAACGAAAGGATAGAAATAATTACTGCTTAATACAACCTTTTAAAGATATCTAAGATTCCCTTCTTCTAAGTCAACACGTGTCAAAGAAATCCCTTCAGAATTTCAGAGTAAAAATCACTAAATTGAAAATTTCTTTTGTTTGTTTTCTGTCTCGCTATTTATATAGACGTGCCTACTTATCATCAGTCTTTTCCTACGTAAATTTGATAGAAATATGCAGATTTGGTATGAATTCAAATACGAAAAGCAGCAATTTTTTTTTTTTTTTTTCTAAATCAAGGAGTTCCGAAAAGTAGAAATTCGCCAAGATCTTTAAGTTCTTGATGATTATAAAAACTTTTGAGAGACAAATAAATCTGCAGACTAAGCATTTTTAGTCTAAGTCAACCTTGCCAGAACAGTTAAACTAAGTCAAAATAGAAGTCAAAGAATGCCATCGAATTCATAAACAAAAAGCAAAGATACATATTTGAAAAGAACCTCGCCTGGCATTTTTTAATAAGCAAGAAACCTTAAATTGAGAACGAAACAGA
>JAOUZG010036556.1:4010495-4030246 GCA_026289955.1 Argiope argentata | reverse complement strand
CATAAAGCATTAAAATGAGCTTAAATGGAAATTGATAGTTTCTGATATAGTTAAATCACTAACAGACAAAAAAAATCTTAAATGCTCCCCGAACACAAAATAAGTTCAAATGGAAATTGATAGTTTCCGACAAAGTTGTACCGCTCACAGACGGAAGAATCTCAAATGCTTCGGGAACGCAAAGCATTAAAATGAGTCGATCATAAAACACTGTAAGGAAACGGTTGCCTCTTATTTTAACCTGGATTATGAACTTCTTAAGCCGACTTAGCGCAATGAATGTCAACATGTTTGTTTACACATGGCCCGATGGCGGCAACTCGCTCGCATGAAGGCTAACCCCAGAAGAACGTTACATTACAATGACCGTTGGAGCCTGAATGGGGGGGGATGAAATCGGTTTAATGCAAGCAAGGTTGAAGGATCGCCATTGAAATAAGAGGAAGAATTTTTTTCTTCTTCTATCGTAAAGGAAGAAACACGCAATTGAATTAATGGCACGCAATAAAGACAGGTCTGTTTCGTTCAGTAAAAGTTGAAAATTCACTTACTTTCTCAGGAAATAGCACAATTTCTCTATGGGGCCGGATTTTATGTTTTTCTAAAGTCGACAAGAGAAAATTGCACGGAGAGCTGTATTAATTGAACGAAAATAACATATATCTGAATATAAGGTCATATTAATATTTATTGATAGTCTTATTATTTCTTTTGCCTGAAATGTGCTTGTATGGATATTTCCAAACATTTCCCAATAACATTGGTTATTATTTACTTAATATTAATGTCAGTTACTAATATTCAATTACTTAAAAAAATTACTCGCTAATTATTTCTTTTACTTGAAATATGATTGTATGGATATTCCCGGATATTTTCCAATGACATTTGTTTTTATTTATTTAATATTAATATCAAACAATAATATTCAATAACTCAAAAATTTACTCGTAATTCTACAATGCGGTAAGGCATATCTATTCAATACGTCTACTGGATGTCGACAATCTTAAGAAAGCGATTTAAAATAATATAGGAATAATAGGAAAATAATATATATTTTAAATAAATAGGAAAATAGGAACTTCTCAGTATAAAGGAAAAAAAGTATGTTCCTGTATTTCAATACAAACTGTTGCAAAAGGAATTTCTTTCAAATATCCTTTTAGGCAAACTCAATTTGTAAAAAATGATTAGAGAATAATAAATATAATAATAAATACATATATGAAACTTCTGTTGCCATCTGACAACGAAAGAATAATCAAGGTCAAAATCTGACATCAACAAAAATACTTTTAAGATAATTTGTTTATATTTAAACTATACTGAAATTAATCAATTTATCTCTAACAAAAAGTAAATAATTTCAAAATAAACAGAACAAACACAAACACAAAAACTCACTCATTAAAGTTGGTATTATCCATATTTCAAACAACCACCAAAGCTAATTCACAGGATAAAATCTCAAGATGATACCACAGCTGAAATCTACCAATTTTTTTAACCTTCAACTTTTTAAAATTTTAGTAAACAGTCGCCAAAAAATCGCATTTTCTCTGAACACATCTAGTTGTTCTCCAGCCAGGAAAACATGGCAGCTTTTCTGTTTTTGCAACGTGCCACTTGAAAAACCCTCTCCCTAGCCTCGTTTAATCATTTTTTGCATCCATTAACCCCCTCTCTCTGAAATGGAGGTTGCTTTCCCTCAACACGACCTTGAATCGGTCTCCCACTTTGTTACGTAACAATAGAAAACCCCTACTGTCCTACTGGCCTAGTGTGCTCGCGAACCAATCGCATATGCATGACGCATGGGCAACATCATTGTTCCCTACAACCCCCCTCGCGCTATGCACCCCTCCGATACTCCCCCATTGAAGCCGAAGGGTGTGTAACGTCAGCAGAGAGCGTAAGGTGGTTGGGTCCCGTTGCATTTTTCTGTCATTTCCACTGATGCCGAGGGAAATATTGTTGTTTTGAGTCGACCGACAGCGAGAATCAAAATTTGATATTCGGGAATGATATTTCAAGAGATTTATAGGGTTTAAGTATCTTTTTTATTTTAATAGAAAAATTAATAAGTTGCACGGTGGCAAATAATCTGAGAACGTGCCTTTTTTTTCTACATAAATACATTATCTTTCTTTTGGAACAGAAGAAAATGCGAAAAATATAATTTATCTTTCAAACATTTTTACTTTTTCGTATACTTAATATAGAGAAAGTATAATTATCGTCAAAAAATTTTAACTTGGAATTTTTACGAATCTCTACATTTTAGACATCTCTGGGTACCAAACCCTACCTTTGGAAGATGTCCGTCTGTCAATTTGTTACAAAAATAACTCAGCAACACGCAAAAAATTGAGATTTAGTATCACGTTTTTACAAAAACTTTCTGACTTCTATCAAATTTTGAAAAAAAATTCTCTCAAAGAACCTCCTTGAGTTCGAAAAACACATTTTTGGTAAATGTCCGTCCCTCTGTCTGTCTGTCACAACGATAACTCAAAAGCATTTTAAGTTAGACGGTTGAAATTCGATGTATGAGTTGTACAGCAAATTTTCATATTTCTATCACATTGTGAGTAAAATCTATTTAGAAGAAGTCAATCCGGTTGTTCAAATATAAATTAATACGATAATTACAAAACGAAGAAAGCTACATATATAAAATTCGATATACATATTTAACATCCAAAATGAAAATTTTGAGTACGGGTAGTCTGTCTGTCGGTCTGAATTGTCATAAACATGTAAACTCGATAATTCAAAAATGCTAATATTCAAGTATATCAGATTTCTTACGGGATTTTATGACTAGTGCAGTTTTGCGCAAGATTTTTGTTTCAATGGTTTGAGAAAAACGTGCCATAAACACAGATTTTTTTAATACTGTTAACTGCATGCCAGGGATTAATCGCCAAAACACTCGCCAAAGATATGAGTAAAAATTTTAAATTCCAGCCAAAAGCTAATATTTTTTAACTGTCTTAAGCTATTGCCATGTCAGACGTTGCTTGGCATTACAAGTTTCTGAGAAAGCATACGAGAAATATTTTGGTGACCACTACCAACAGCATCTTTTTTTCCTTCAAATTTTAATATTTGCTTCCATTTCCGATGTAATTATTTCATCAAGCATTACACCGTCCATAAATTATCTTTATAACTTTAATGACCGAAAAACTTCACTTGATAATAAAAAAACAGTTTTCAACGTGTAATAAACAACTCATAGAGTCATGTTTCCTCACTCGTACACGAATATGTGAATCCCAAGTGGCTCGGACAATGCTCAGCAGATGTCCATTTTTCCCCGTACATTACCATCAATGGAGACCTATTCAAATGTATTGAAAATGCGTGTCCAAATATCGTCAGGCCTGTAATTTTTGTCCGCATAATCTCCCATACTATGTGCAAAAGTTTTGTTGTATTTTTGTATTTAACTTAATCTTTGTAAACCAGTCTATACAGACTTTTGTGGTGTCTACATTTTGCGTAAGATTTCCGACCTTTAGAAGACCCCCCCCCAAAAAAAAAGCTCCATAAACTATTCTGTAAGAGGTTAAAAGTTATAATCTGTTATAGTTTTAAAGTTATCAAAGTCAAGACTAAAAATATCTATGGATTCGAGTCTCACAGTTGAACCTCGGATTTGAATTTAATCAGCGATTATCCACTAGCACTCCAACTTAAACTCTTTCATATGTAAATAGCCGAGAATTTTTATCTGTGCTTAAATAAGAGCCAAAATAAAGGACTTGCTTGCTAAATGTTACTTGCTAAAATACTTGCAAATAAAAGGATGAGCATAAAGGAGATAATTTGAATTAAAAAAGGACTTCCGATTTGGAAAATTCAAAGAAACCGAAGGACTACCAAATACTCCTGAAGCTATAAAGTTTTTTTTTTTCTTTTTAAAAAGATTGAGATGAATAGAAGTTAATTAGAGTAAATCAAAAATAGATGTACAGATAAAAAGTACTAACGAGTGATATATTGAAGTAATACTTTTTATCAGTTAGGTAGACATGTTTCAGATCATTAACTCTTTTAATGCTAAAGCGCCTAAAACATCTCCTTTAAAAAAATGAATTTTTTTTGAGCACACGGATACCATTCTAAAAATATCTTCCCATTAAATTTGTTGATTAAATAAATACTCAAACGCACGATTTTTTTATTACAGCATTCTATTTCAGTATTCGATGCTTCACCGTTAATTGCAGTGTTTTATTTAAATTCTGAAAGGTATGAAATTTTATCTAACGCCTACCAATTCTTTTTGCCAGTCTCCCACCCACCCCCGTTTCAATAACTAACAGCAAAGAAGATTCTTTATAGTATATCTACTTTTTAAAAACGTCGGCGTTTTGGCAGAGGGGTAGCGTGTCTTCCCCGTGATTTGAGCACCCCAGATTCGGACATGGTTGTTCTTCTGTGTTCTATCTGTGAGGTGTGTGGGTGCCCCCAGTAAAAAGGGTATATGCAAACGAATGTGGTCAGTGAGTAGCATAAGCCTCACTCCTGGCCCAAGTTGACCCTACTTCAAAACAAGAGACGTTGATTAGGCTTAAATCGTTGACTACCTGAGCGAGTTAATCCATGGTAAATGCTATAAGAAACAACAACAATAACTTCTTAAAAACATGATTTATCATTTTTTAAATGGATAAGAGAATTTTTTTTAATATTTGCATGAGGTAACAGGGCGTTTCAATGGCCTGAGGTTTCAAGTGTCTTTAGGAAATTATAGGTTAAGGGTAATGTTCAGCTTTCTCAAGATTATAATTCTGACAGTTACCGCTAGAGGGTGCCACAAGAAACAAAGAACTGCTTTAACAACAACAAAAAAAGCTTTATTCATTAATTATTTTAGCTTATTTTAAGTCTTAATTCATTCAATAATTCCTTAATTATTTTTTTATTGTAAATCTTCATGTTCATTTAGTTAATTTTATTCTTTAAGATTCTATCCTATTCAGCAGTTGTTGACTGCCCACTACTCATGTTTGGATGTATTAGAGATGCTGTTGGTTGAAGTGTTTACGTGGCCTTTGTGAATAAAGTCGGGTTTTGTTGGATTATTGAGGTAGTGATTCTTATGTGTGTTTCTGGTGGTTTTCCTAATATGCATAGCATCAAATGGATACTTCGTGCTGTGTTTGGAAGGAACCAAATTCATTAGAAATGACAGTAAGTATTTTAGTGAACGGTTGGATTTAAAAGTATACAGTCCGCTCCTTATAGCCGAATCTATTAAAATCATTCTCCAGGTAGCTTTCCCTTTTTCTTAATAAAAAACTTTCGTACTTTATTATTGAAAAATACTTTTTTACTACCCTTCTATGTTATTTACTTGCAAATAAAATCAATTAACTTTTATCATAGCCCGTTTAAATGGATTCGTCTACAGTGCCAAAAATTGTTTATCAGTCTATATAGAAACACTTAACAGACCATTGTTTTTCCTAAAACAACACTGATCGCCAAAAACGAGGGGCGGAACATCAAAAAGAGATAGAGAGAGAGAAAAAAGAACGTTTTTCCCAGATCTGTGGCACGCAACATTAACTTTAAATTGGACAGCGGGAGTCTGGAAGATGCTCGCAAAACATTGCTCGAGCCAATGTTGCTGAAACTCTTGATAGTGGTGCTACACACTCCCTACTTTTCGCTCAGATACTGACAGGAAAAGAAGAGGCGCTGAAGCGGTCATCATTTCTTGCCCACCCCCCTTCTTTTTACAGATACCAAGCAGAATTTTTTAGTCAATATTTATAAACTTGCCTCCATATATATACAAGGGCAGGAATGGCGAACCTTAATGGATAAACATGCCCTTTTTTTTCTAAAGAAATGTTTATTGAGGTATAGATGTGTCATCAAGTAATTTTGACGTGATTATTGAGAAAATAATATAACTAAGTACTACCAACTCAAAACTCTTTATTTACTACGAAAAAATACATTTTGATCTGTATAGTAGTAAAGGTTTCAGTTCAATTATATGTGTAATTCAAATTAAAGTAACTTTAACTTCTGTTGTTGCAATTTAGATGATAAATTTAGGATTGTAAGATGTTATTTTAAGTAGAATGTATGCGGAATTGGAGTCACTGCCAAATGATTTCTAAGCGAATCCTTAATGTTGTAGGTGATTAGCGGATAGCGATAGGCCCGAACTCCCAATCTTATAGTTAGTAGCCGAGTATCATACCGATCAAGCAAAAGGGACCCTTCAGTTCGAAGGATATTAATTGGCTTATATAGAAATCACCACAGAGTATCCCCCCAGTGAGTTTGCGAACGATACTTACGTGAAGTGTTGGTGGTGATGTTAACTGTCGTATTTAATGCGCGTCTAGGTCATTGAGTCGCCGATAGAAGGCACTACGACAGTTGAACGAAGCTACATGCGAAGGTTGCGTTTATCCAAGGTCGGTCGCCGGGTTACCGTTGTAGGATGATTATAGCGGATAGC
This sequence comes from Argiope argentata, assembly GCA_026289955.1. NCBI lineage: Eukaryota > Metazoa > Arthropoda > Arachnida > Araneae > Araneidae > Argiope > Argiope argentata. The sequence goes on along the minus strand of JAOUZG010036556.1, from coordinate 4,023,750 downwards.
GCTAGACCGGAACTCCCAATCTTATGGTTAGTAGCCGAGTATCATACCGATCAAGCAAAAGGGACCCTTCATGCTCGAAGGATATTAATTGGCTTATATAGAAATTATCACAATGTTATTCATTTGTGAAAAGGATTCGCAAGCATAGGTAGATAAAAATAGGTTTAAGATAGCATAAGTCAGCTTCTTCTAACAGTTAAATGTGTCTGGAATCGAATTCCATGTTTCCAAAATATTCTTGCATGGATAATAATTTGGATTTTCGCTCCCTTATAGCATGCAGTTAAACTTTAATGATGAGAAATAGAAGGAGGGGGGGGGTGATCCGAAATAAGAGCAATCGTTCTTTTAAAAATCTTGTTAGTTTCTTTACATTTGCCCACTGTATAGTATTTACCTCATCCCCTCTTCACAAATGCACTCGTCTGTCTGAGGGAGATGATCAACGACCAACTCGTCAGAGTTAAGGAACACATATATATCAGCTTTCATTTTTAATCCAAAGAAGTCCTAAATCAAAAACACTGCATACTTCATGCACGAGAAAGTAATGATACAAGAAAAAAAAGGAGAATTTATTTGAGATTTTATCGAGACAGTTGCATCTGATTAAGGCTTCAGTAAACTTTAACGTCTTAAAAATACTTTTCACATTCATGGATACGTTAGTTGAAAAATGGATTTTGAGTTTAATATTTTCTAAAGTTTGCGTAGCAAAGATTTGTTGCAGTATAGTGCTTTCTACTAAATTAGTTAAGAACAAAACATGAGTACGTTTTAAAACAGAAAAGAATCGTAGACAGACCTTTTAAATAAATAATGATTCTTTTGAAACTCTAGCATATATATTGCTCAACTTTAAAGTAGTCAAGTCTTCATCTTAGAAACATGTTTTGACTGCCAAAATGGAAAACACTTCCCCTTTGTTTTCTTTCTGTTTGGAAATGAAGCTGAGTTTCTATCGATTTTGTAAAAACAAAAGACATAAATAATATAGTGTAATTGAAATATAGCTATAATTAATTTCATTAAAATCTTCCAATTATGTTATACCACTTGATAACATGTTGTCGTCTTATAGATATGTCCGTTAATGACAAAAATAAACTCCAGATTACAGAAAACAATATAATGAGGCGCAAGCTTCGTCAAAGTAGAATTTCCAGAATTCTATTTTTCGAGTATTTTAATGATCATGAGGAAAATAAAAGTCGCTAGGGAGAAAATTTTAGAGATAACGAGATGAATTTTTAATACAAGTACCAGGAATTGGAAATGTTTTTTCAAAACATGTAATTACGGTTAGTCTAATTAATTGAAAATCAATTATTCATTTTCATAAATGGATTAATTATAATAAAAACCTTTTGTATTTTTTACTATTATAAGAAAACTTTGAATTCTATTAATATTATACAAGTTTAGAAGATAAAAAAATTTACAGAAAACTTATTTATTTCCTTAAAAATTTTTTGGGGAAATATTCCTATTATCTTTAATTTTAATCTGTTTTAAGTATTTAGTAATTGATTAAAATACAGTGGAGCTTCTATTCAACGAATTTTTATTTAACAAAGTTTTCGATTTAACGAAAGTTCCTTCCGAAACGTGGCTTTCAATGAAATTTACATCTTATTTTCGACCCATATTATGAAGGATAATTTATATAACCAAAATTATCCAACTGCAGTGGGTTTTTTTTCTTCCCTATTTTATAATTATTCACTTATTATTATTTATTGAAATTCCGAATAAAAATACGTCTGCCATGAAAAATAGCAATTAAAGAATATGGCAGAGGTAGAAGAAAGTAAAAATTATCTAATTCACGATCTTCTGAAGAAAATATTGTCATTTCTGAATAATCCATGGATCACAATACATTGCTATGAGTAAAGAAATGAAGTGAAGATACTATAAGAAGTGGTGAAAAGAATAATTAAGTTATTAAAAATATTCAGTAGAAGAAATATAACAGCGTTCGATATGATGCAAAATAACTATTAAAAAATGTTGCAGATATTGCGTTTAAAATCGTCAAAAAATTGTTAAAATTTGATTGAAAATTGTTTTTTTTTTTAATTATAAAGCACAAAACAGCATTGAAGATTTTTTTTAGAACTTAATATATGTGCTAAAGTAAATAAAATGGTACTTTTCCATGTTATAATTTAATTTACTAATTTACATTTAACGAATTTTCTTAGTTAAAAAAATCAAAATAGAACGATGAGGCTTCGTTAAATAAAGCTTCAATTTTTCTTAATTTTTTTTTCATTCTATTTTAAAAACTCAAAAATAATACGAAAGCTAAAAAAAATTATCATGATGATTCAAAATTAATATTACTTCTTTTTATTAGTTACATTATAAATAAAAATTTGAATTTAAAACTTATTTTGACATTTTTTTAATTTCCTGAAAGATTTATGAAACCATCGCATATTCATATTTACTGAATAAAATTTAAAAAATCATATGCTATTTCCTTACACAAACGGCAGTTTCATATCATACTGTTTCAATTTAATTATTTTTAGTTAATTAAATTTTTTAAATAATGATTTAACTAATAATCTTGTAAATATTAGTTTATATTAAATTATTTTGATAAAAAAATCTGAAATTCAGTTTTAAAATTTATGAACATTTCGTTTTTACGTCTAGTTATAGAACACATTTTAACTAAAAAATATCTACTTTAACATGGTTTTAAGTGATAATATCAATATTACATTTATCTTTATTACATCTATACTAAATTTATCTACATCATATAAATCATATATTTAAATGATCTACTTGATAATCAAGTCCATTCCTTAATTTTTACACGATTCATTCTTAATTAATTAATTTTTTTTAAATTTAAGAACATAAAATGCATTGATGGTACTTCTTAGAGGACAGTTTGATAGTACTTTTACTTTACATTTCTAAAGTAAGCTAATTTAATAAATCTGGATTAAACTATTCAATTTGATACATTTTTTTTGTATTGCTGCTTTAATAACAGTCGATCAAAACATATTTATGTGACAAACATATGTAGAACTAACGCAGAATTTTTTCCCCCATATGTTCATCTTCTAATCTCAAATAAAAATGAATCAAATATAATCTATATACATATTACATATACTTGTTTGTTACTCTGATTTAAAAAAAAAATGTTATCTTTACTCGATTATTTTCCCAAATTTATTTAAAAAGAGTTATTTTATTTAGACTTTTGAAAATTGATCCCAGAATCAATATAATTATAAAATTTTCTCACTATTGTAGTTATTTGAACGTTTTGTTGGAAATATTACTAGTTATTTATGAATGAAAGCATAACACTGAAAAAAAAGGTACTCGATTACTGAACAATTAAATAAAAATGTGCAATTTTTGTAAAAATGTAAAAAAAAGTAAGAAATAAAGTGTTTGATAATAAAAAGTGATAAACAAAATTTGAATATGTAGTTGATATCTCAAATTCTATTAAACTTCTACAATTTATACCTCTCATAATTTTTTTTGCTCCTGTTTCAAATATAACAAGGTTAAAACACGAATGGTTAAAATAGTTGGTTCATGTCTATCTAGTCTATTAGTCTATTTAGGCTGAAAGGAATTTGAAAACTTATAGTGTAAAAATTTAAATATATCTTTTTATATGCAATTATTTCTATTTTTTTATCCGACAAATTTTTGTCATTTTTGCTGCCCGAATAGATTTTGAAATTTAATTTTCCAAATGTGCCAAACAAGTTTATCATCGTCCAGTCCTTTTTCCTTGTATTTTTTAAGCGCATTGAACATTTGTAGTATAACATTAAATTTATAAATTATGATTATACAATATGTTTTGCAAGGATTTTACGGAGGAGGGATTTTTTTCTTCTCCTTGGGATTGATTTAAATGGATTACAACTCTAGGCTTTCTTTAAAAAAATTCAAAGCGCCTTAAGTAACAAAATTTCACAATTTTATCTGCAAGGAAACTTTCATGATATAATAGTTTAATTTGGTTACTTCAACGTTCCAGTTTTAGGCATACAATAGATATGTTGTTGTTACTAATGGCACTTGCCATGGACAAGCCCCCTGCTGATACAGCAGCAGATTTAACCCGAAAGGAGCGTCTCTTTTTTTTGATGTAGCGCCAATTAGGGCCATGAGTACGACTTAGCTACACGCTTTTCACACATTCCCTTGCACAGCCCCTTTTTACAGGGTGGCACAGTCACACACCTCACAGACAGCACACAGAACAACCATGCCCTAACCGGGACTCCCAGAACACGAGGAGGACGCGCTACCTCTGTGCCAGGAAGCCGGCTAAGACAGACATATGCATTCTACAATGCTACCTTCTCATCTTTTTAAGAAGGTAAAGATGCATGAAAAAGGAAATTTTACGGAGTGTTTTAACTATTCTAAAAAATTATTCTCAAGGTTTATAATCATGATGAGCAAAGCAGACTTTGGTAACTCAAGCCTACAGAATTCAAAATTTCATTCTATTCAAAGTCCATCCTGAATATGAATATAAAATTTTATAAGAGTGATCTCAACATGACAGCTTAGTTTAGTTAAATCATGTGTGCAACAAAAGGAAATAAATAGAGAATTAAAAAAATTTTAACAAATGCTATAATTCCCAATCTTAGTGAAAGAAAATTATTTTAATTCTTTACAAAAACATCTCAGGAGTTGCACACTTATGGCAAATTCGGAATTAAGATAAATTTTGAATAAAATATTTTTTAAAAATAAGGTTTGATAAAAAAAAAGATTATGGTCATATTTCTACAAATAGATGATTTTTGTAGGCTGATAAAGCAATTGACTTCCGAATGTTTAAAAAATGCCCAAATGCCGTTGATTAGATTCATTCAGTAGAAATTTTGAATGTTTACAACCCAATAAAAGTACTCACTTAATAAAACAATACGATAAAAAATGATTTTGTATTTAAGATTTTATAACTGACCCTTTACAGATGTAGAGACACCTTTTTTCTCATCTATTAGTATATGAGATTAATTTTAACAGAGTTGCGGATTGTGCATAGATGGCGTACCCACCTGTTGTTTACTTGCTGTTTGTAAACATTCAACCTCTGAGAAAGGGGACTTGAGTGGCAACGGTAATGAGGGCCCGACTTAGCCCAGTTGGGGCCCGGGGCAAAAACTTCTTTGGGGCCCCCTCTGTTTTACTACTTTAGTAATGAAGAACATTCATTAAAAAAGGAAACATGAAATACAATTTCTATTCGATTTGGGGGGCCCACTTATGTAGGGGCCCTCGGCAGCTGCTTCGTATGCCCCTGCCTTATTCAGCCCTGACGAATTTACAAAGAGCTATAAACTTTGTGATTGTTAGTAAAAAAATATTTAAATGCACCGAGTTTTGAAACTCTTCCAATAAGCACCTCCAATGACCACAGTATATATATATATATATATATATATATATATATATATAGTGTTTTATATGCTATTGAAATGCACCGATATCTGATTATTTAGCACTAATTTTTCATTTAAGAAGCATTTACAAAAATACCTAATTTTTTTCTAGTATCAACTGTAAATAGGTTTTAAGGTCTTTAAATAGTTTATACATATCTTTATTATAATCTTTCTTTTGTATGGATACATGCCATGCGAAATGTGCTGATATCTAATTATTTATCAGTCATTGTTCATTTCAGAAACATTTGCAAAAATACCTAATTTTTTATATTATTACCTGGAAATAGGTTTTAAAAGGAACTTGTATAGTTTATGGCCATCTCTATCACACTTTTTCTTTCATTCTTTTTAAAGTTGATTCATTTCCATGAAACAAAATCCGTTAGACGACTTCAATTTTGTCACCTATCTTATTTTGCTGCCATTACCAGACCTTTACTCGGGTCAAATTCATGTCTGTGCCTCACTAACAAGTTAAAAATAAAAATGCAAAAAAAGAAAGGGCCATCACTGTTCCTTTATTGTTCGTTAACTCTATTACAAGAGAGCTCTTTTGCATCTGGGCAGCACTCTCGGCTTCCAGTTCGTGCCCACCTACTCAAAACAGCCTCCATTTGCCTAAACAATACCCACCTGATCACTTCTCCCCAACCGCTTGGAGTTCCAAGAACGGCAGGAAGACGGGTCCTGATTTCATTTTCTTGCGAGTGTGCAGCAGAAAAAAAAGAACAAGAAAAACCATCAAAAATCCACGCAGACGAAGAATATGAGATAACCTAATCTTCGAAAGAAAAAGGAAAGGCGTCTTGGACCGGTGCGACGACCCCCGACAGCAATCGCTTATGCGAAGGTCCATTGTACCTTTACTTGGAGTTTCGGTTCCAACGAGTGCTAGGCTTCTTCAGACGTTGAACCCAAGAAGGCTAGACGGTGAAAGAACTCGCTGGGCAGGCCCGGGGGTCGACGAATATCGTCTGCTCACTTTTCGGGACACACCGATGACCAGGGCAGGCTATTGGCAGGGGTGCAATGCTGTTCGTCCAATGGGGATCTTTCACACAAGGATTTGGTGGGGTGCCTGGTTTTGGATTTTGTTCTTTTTTTTAGAGCAAAGCATTTTTGGGGAAATATTCATTAAACAGCCAATATATTTTTACATTATGCGTGGAAATAATTTTAGAAGGATGCAAATTCAAATGAAGACTTAAAAGTTAATTCTAAATTGCAAAGTTAAAATGCAGCCTTAATTTAATTGCTAAAATTAATTACATATTGATTAAGCAGACGTATTGAACTTTTTTTATGCACCGATTCATAAAAAATTAAGCAGCTAAATGGCACGATTTTTAAAATTTTTATAACAATTTACGCAAACATAAGTTTGTATTTATATATATAACCTCGATTGCCTCGATAACCTCGATTGCCTCGATTTCTTCAATAAGGAACCCTAAATTAATACAACGATTTATTTATAAATTGAATCCTTAATTCCATGGCTAAATTTATTATTTATAATTAACTTATGCATATATACATCATTTTTTAACCCCATTAAACCAACATTTATGTATGATTTAAAATAAATTCTTGAAACGATAGTAAATTTGCGATTTTTACGTTGCATTTTACTAACTATAACTTGCACTGTGTTTTTAAGTAAGTGAAAATTTGATTTTTTTTAAATGTATCATTGCATTTTGCTATAGCATATTGGGAACATGCGCGAAATTACACAATTCAGAAGAGTCGCATGAAATACACAAATTTAGAGTCGCATGAAATACACAATTATTTTTTATTTGTGAAAAAATGGGTTGTTAATTGCTATTGTCATAAAATAAATATACTTTAAAAAATGAATGTGGAAGGGAAATGCAGGTGGCCAAGTCAAGTTTAAAAACGAATAATTATAGAAAATGCATTAGCATAACATTCACACAACTCATCAATCTAATCATTAAAAATTTCTCAATAAAATGTATATTACTTGAAACGTGTTTCATTCATTTTATCATAACCTATACAAAGATATTTAACCATTTTTACCAAAATAAAAAGTAATCGTTTGAGTTTTAAATGAGACGTCACGAATAAATTTGCATTCAAACAAGCCACCACAAATAAAAAAAAGTAGGAAACCAATTTAAAAAGTATTGACAAAGGAGCAGTAGCATCAAAATAAATAATGATAGAGTTAAAAAGTAAATAAAAATTTATTTCAAGTATCTACATCCTAGCCTTTTTAAGTGAAATTTAATTGGGTAAAATTTAAAATATCGTTAACAGAGAACTTATTTTATCAAGCTAGATTTGAAAATTGGAGGAGAGACTTAAAAAAAAGCTCAACTAATTATTTAAAAAAAAATAAGTTTCTAATTAGAAAATTAATAACAATTTCTTTTTATGTCTCTTATATTAACTGTCTTTTGATTCACGCCTCTTAATTCCTATATTTTTTAAACTATGAAATATGAAGCTTAAAAACTTGGATTTAGAAAAAAAAATCATCCACCCCTTCCCCTCCTTTTTTTGCCATCGTACTCAGAATTTTTATAAGAAATGTATACAACATATAAACAATAATATGATTGATTCACTGCAAAAGAAATTTTCGAAAATCTAAAACAAGATTAGATAATAGCCATTCATTATTATTGTAATACAATTGCCTAAACAGCGACAATTTTAACTATCTATTCATTTTTCCTTCCGGCTATTTCCTCTCATTATTAATGATTAATAATAGAATAAAATTGCTTAGTCTGGTGTACAATACTTACTATCAATATGTTAACCCTTTGCAGTCCGAAAAATAATTAGATTCAAAATTATTCATTTAATACAAAGATTTGCTTATTGCTATGAAAAATAAATATATATAATTCTTTTAAGTAGACTTTCTTTAATCTACATCTCTTAACCATCATGCAGGCGCTTTTAACAATTAAATTTAAAAAATAAATAAACAAAACGTCAAAAATGATTCACAGTCATGAATGTCGAGTCACACTCGACATCGGACCGCAAAGGGTTAAAGTTTTCTGTTTAGTAAGTTTTCGGTTTTTGATCAAATCTTGTTATTGTATGCTTTTAATAAATTATATTTCATTTGATTGAGCATATTGTATTACGTATCATATTGTATTTAATAATCAATGTTGTATTATGTTAGTATCGAAACAATCACAATAATAATAAAATAGTGAAAACAAATAATGCTTTTTAATTTTTCTCCATAACGCTACGGGAAACGAAATTTTCTGTTTATTTCTACTTAGTTAGCTAAATTAAAAATTCATTCATGAAAAATAATTCGATAGACTTTCGAATTTTCAATAACTATTCTTTACATAATACACATCTCTACAATTAACAAAATAGAATGCATGTGCATGTGTCTGTTGGCAATGTACGAGCCAAATCATTTAGAAATTAAAAATTTGTCATAAAAATTATTTTGAAACAAAGATGTGCAATTATGTGAGACTTCTTTTTAAAAAACCTTTTGACTTTTTTCCGCTATGAACTGAAAAATTTTGCTGTAAATTTTATAGCAAAATTTTTCGATTATTTTTTACACCACTTGTTACAAAAAATTAAAAAAAAATTTTTTAGGGTTTACAAAAAAAAAATTTAAAATATTAACTTTCTAATTATAGGAACTTAGTTGTACATGTTTTGCCAGAAATTTGCGAATTTTTTAAAGACAATTTTAATAAAATTTTCTGCAATAACTTTTATCGTTACAATGAACATTTAAAGCAATTTCATCGTTTCCTAAATTATTTAATAGCAGTATTGTTTTTCCATTGTTAAAAATTAATGCAGAAGTATTTTGTTTACTATCTATTCTATTTAAGCTGATAATAAAGTGAAGTAGCAGTTGTGTGAAAGACAATGCACAGTTAGAACATAGACTGCATGCATTTCTTAACTTGTTTTATTAAATTTTTTAATGTTTCTTAAGTTTTAAACGCTTATTTAATTTTTCATATTTTTTTGAGAGAGAATTTGTTTAATAAAGGTCATATGATGATAGATACTATTTATTCTGTCTTCGAGAAAAAAAAAGTACTTTATAGACTTTAACTATAAAGGACCTATAAACTTTATCTCCTAAAGTACTTTATAGACTTATTTTCTGTAGTACTTTATAGACTTTAATCGAAAATAAAAGGCAGTCATCAAGAACAGATTCAAGGGTATATTTTTTAGGGTAACTTCATTTTTCCATAAAGATTTCTTTTATCAATCGAAAAAAATATTGCTCGCTACACACGATAATGTATGAATAAAAATATAATGAGCACAAATTATGAGGCAATGTTTAAAAAAATATTATTTGTTTTTATTTATTTATTTTTAATTCCACCTTTGAAGACAGTTAAAAAATCCTAAGAACGAACAATAAATTTACTCCAATCCTTTTTTGGTTTACGTATTCATTCGTTTTTGTTTCCCTGGTTAATTCAATAAAATGCAAGTGTTTGAAAATTTCTCAAAAATAGTAAAATTCCAAGTTTACCGTATTAGAAGTTTCTAGTAATCAATTATAGAAAGTAATAAGGTATCTAAATAAATTGCCTTAATTTATCGACATTTTTTAAAAGAAAGTTCGATTAGAGAAACAAAGCACTACATAGTAAACTATAATTATGTCTTAATACAAAATTATAGGAAGACATAAATATACAATCTTTTAAAATAATAAAGGTTAAATTAATAATTAGTTTTTATTGGAAGAGGCATTTAATTTTCAAACACTAAGTGTTTTACAACAATTAAAATAAAATAAATTTATCTATTTCATCAATAAATCAAATCCCCTATGACAAAATTATAAGTGATGACTTACTTTTTTACGAAGATATTTATTTATATGCTCTCAGAAAATAATTAAATAATACATATCGGATTAATTTTTCATACACATATTTACTTTCATAATTAATCCATTGATTATAATAAGCCGGTGAAACTCAGCAGCCTATTTTAAAAACATTGATTGTAAGGATTAATTTTTTCAGTGCCATGGGAATTGTTTAGTATTCTTCTACATGCAAAATTATAATAAGTAAATCTTTTTTCTGAAACTATTTAAATTTTTGTTGTTTTGTTTCTTTTGAAATAATTGGAGTTTTTTTTTTCACCTAGTATTTTATCTAATTTGAAACTTTAAAAATACAGCTTCATTTTTGCTTTATATTCTTAATTTTAATTACATCCATTTTTATTCATTGGATATTATACCAAAAGTTAAAATAGGTAATATTTATTCCATTAATACTTGCATTTTTGAAACAAGCAAGCAAAACTCGACAAGACTTTTATTAGTTCAGCAAAATATCTTGATTAATCTTTTTATAGAAATTGTGTCTCGATATTCCATACTAGCTGTCTCTGACGACCAGCTGGTTCAAATGGAATATCTCTTGAGTTTGATTTCATTTAAATTTCATCTTTATGATTTCCTCAATGAAATACTTTTATGCGTCAAAATGATAGACATTAACGCCATGTTATTTAAATCCCTTAGCATACCTTGAAGTGTCTGACACCCGCATCGATCCACGGAAATTTTAGTTTTAAATCTTAAACTAAGCGACAGAATTAAATATTTAGAAATGCAAAAATCAATTAGAAACGCTTAAATATCTCAAATGATTCTTGTATAATAATAATAACAATAATAATAATAAAAACAATAAATTTCCAAAATGGAATGTGTTACCTAATTAGGAAATTATATAAATTCGTATGCCAATGGGTAGCCTTACCTTTTTTTTGTTTACTGTTATTTACACAAACGTTCTTAATCGGCTTGAATTCCATAACATCATTATGCCATGAAAGCATTACTTTTCTGGTAATCATCTTCTGTTTGATTTTATATATTAGGGTATGCCAATGCAAATGCAATGTTGAGAAGAATTAAGTTTGAGAGTGATCTTTATTATCATTATTCTAAAACTTTCTCTTATTTCTTGGCACAATTTCCACTTTCCATTTAATTATTTTTATACGCGCCGTAGAAAACTGATGATTTCAGCATTTTCTAATGCTCCAAGCAAAAGGATAAAAACTTTCTTTTAAAAGGCGAACATTCTTTTAAAGATGCCTGAGACTCCCTTTATTAAGTCTAAAGATATCCCTTTAAAATTTATCGATGGGAAAAATTTCTGTCTCATTTGCTCTAGCGTTACGTTGTAGATAGAGGCATCTCCTACCGAATTTTCTTTGCACAATTTATGACACCCATAAAGAAGTTAAAATTTCATAAATTTCATAATTTCAGTCAAACACTGTTAAAACATGCTTACAAACAGTCATTTCACAACAATAATTTACTTTATTAAGTACAAGGAGACTGACTAATGTTCATCTTAACTTCAATTTATCAAATAATGATTTTAAAAAGTACATTAAATTTTAAAAACTACCTGAAAAAGGTATAAGTTTTTAAAAAATCGACCAAAAATTGGATACAGTTAGATGCTAATTAGCAGTGATATTGGGTTGGAAATTCATTGCGGACTTTGCCAATCGATATTTTTTTCACATTAATTTAGGAAATTATTCAAATTTTGATAAAAATCTGAATTTGGAGTAAATTTATAGAATTTCATAAAATTATTCAAATTTTGATACAAATCTAAATTTGGAGTGAATTAATTAAATTATTCAAATTTTGATAAAAAATCTACAAATTTGGAGTAAATTTATAGAATTTCATAAAATTATTCAAATTTTGATGCAAATCCAAAATTTGGAGTAAATTTATTAAATTATTCAAATTTTGAATAAAAAATCTACAAATTTGGTGTAAATTTGTCAAATTTCATAAAATTATTCAAATTTTGATTAAAAAATCTACAAATTTGGTGCAAATTTATAAAATTGTTCAAACTTGAATAAAAAAATATTTTAAAAATTTGGCTTAAATTTATCAAATTTTATGAAATTATTCAAATATTATAGATCAACTATCATCGGTTCCAGAAGAAAGCATTCTGAAGTTATCATATTCACAGACGGACATAATTCCAAAATTGTATTTTTCGGAGTCGGGGAATGTGAAATTTGAAAGTTCGTCCAAAGTTCGAATTTGATTTTTTTTTTTTACTATAATAATATTTTCTCTTAGGACAATTTGTATACGAGAAAATAAAACGTGGCTGGCATAGAAGGAGATAAAAATGCTGACTAATCGATAATTTGAAGATTACATTCAAGACGGTGACTCATTCCTGAAGGGTCGCCGCTAAAAGAAAAAAGACGCAACGAAAGAAGAAAGTGACTGTGTAGAAAAATAATGACGTTGAAAACTAATTAAAAACAATATCTTTAGAAAGAATTTTCAAAGTTTCTCGGAAATATTTCCAATGCATAATAATTAAGCGATTTGATAACATTTATATATTCTATTGATTAACCCAAATTTTGGCTGCGATTTTTGATTGGCACTTTCAACATTTTTTTTATATAAAATCTTTTCAGGAAAAATATTTTTTTTAAAAAATGTAAATAAAATTGAAAGTCGGAAGGTATTGTTTTTTAAGTCTTATAGAAATTCCTGGGTTGCTGTATAGAACAATTTGACAACCCAGAAATTTCCATATTAAGTGACCGTATAAAATTTTAAATAGTTTACACATTTCTTAAATTATATAATTTTTTTAGTCTTCCAATACCTTCATAACATTCAGTATCTTTATTTTTTTTATTCCCAAGGATTTATCAAGAACGCATAAATACATAAATGTATCTTATCTTAAATGCAATATACT
>JAOUZG010036556.1:3992467-4005495 GCA_026289955.1 Argiope argentata | reverse complement strand
ATATATATAATTAAGTGCACTTTTGATTTTACTGATTCAACTCAGAACTTACTGAAAAATACTTGACATCCTTGCGGATCAAGTATCTAAAATTAGAGAATCTTTAAATGATTCAATTTCAGTTAATAAATATGAGAAGTGATAATTAGATGCTCGAATGACGGATGGATGCCAGAGGAATAAGTGGTTAAGCGAAATCTATTATACATCTTAAAAGAAATACGATATCACATGACAGTTTAAGAGCCCCCCATTTACATGCTAGATGGTTCTGTATTGCATTGCAAATTTGTATCCAATGAAAATGCGGGGAAGCTGTCACGTGTTTGGAAATTACATCAAATAAATAATAAAATAATGAGAATTTATATTCGGTGATCACGAGGATTTGTTGAATTTTCGAGGCAATTCTGTTTATTATTTTTTTATTTCAATTACTCTGTAATTGGAATTTACTTTCTGTTGATAATAATTGTAATTTATGAGGCGTCAGAGCTTAAATATTATAAGAAATAAAGACAAAACTTTGATGTCCAGTCTTTGCAGCCTTGACAAATTTTTGAAAATAAACTGTCATTTGGCGCGTTAAGACACACTTAATTAAAAATGCGAAATATTATACTTTACAAGGACGTAATTCCAGCCAAAACTGCATTAAAGAAAATCTGTTGAAATTACTTGTGGCTCATTGACTGGCGAATGAAATGATGCCAATTCTAACAACGCCTACTCTTGTTATTTTCTTTTACACGAATAGAGGGAATTGTAACTGTCAAAAAAACTATAAATCCACATTTCAGATTTCTTTGAGCCCGAAAAGTACGCTTTCTGTCTATCTGTCTATCTATGAACACGATAACTTAAAAACGCTTTGAGCTTTACTGATGACATGTAGGATTTTAGAATAAATTTGTATAATCCTTTCAAATTTTGAAAGAAATCAACTCTAAAAAAGTCTGTCTGGCTATTCGAGTACAAACAACTCTGTCGTGTTGTGACTAACGGCACTTGCCGTGCACAAGCCTCCGCTGATTCAATCAGCAGATTTTAAGCCTAAGAAATGCTTCTCTTTGTTTTACAAGTAGCGCCAACTAGGGCCAAGAGTACGACTTAGCTACGCACCCGTCACGACCCTTTTTAAGGGACGGACTTCATTCATGCAAATTCATTCATACATCTCAGATCGTAATTTAGACCCGGAACAGAAAACCATCATCACTGACCCAGTTCCCCAGGGGTATTATTCTCGATATGGAGGACTTTGCGACCACAAACAGATTTAATGAGCGCCAGCCGCCATACACTCGGGGAATCTTTAGGCCAGTGAATTTCGAACTCGTAACCTAAGGAGTAGAAGCCCAACGCTGTACCAATCAGGCCATCCCGGCCCTATAAACAGCTCTAGAAAATATAAATAACTAGATAGATAAAATTTGGAACTCTGGTTTAGCATTTAAAATATAGATTTTTATCAAATTTTGTTTGTTCCCAAACATGTCAAAACAATAGCTTATAAACGCAACGACTAAAATAAATGTAATTTCATATATAATCTTATGACTTCAAAGTGTAATTTTTTTCTCAATCGGTTGAAAAAGACCAGTAGGAAACACATATCCGTATTGTACATTAATAAAACTGTTGATTAACGGTCGAGATACATATTTCGTAACTATTATTTCCCAACCCCATCCAAGACTTTTGATATATGCGGTATCTTTATCTGGTGGAAAGGGAGGTCAGCTTTTATCGAAAGTTTAGTTCAGTATTATTAAAGTAACGTTGTAAAGCAATACTAATATTTTGTGATGTAATTTTGAACCGTGGCCAGATGACGAAGACGACACCTTAGCTGAAACCCCCCTCTCCACGTCACACAAGCGGGAGGACACTTGGCCCTGACAGATTTAACTGCAACTGAATCTGGTTTTTCGGTGGAATCGGGTCTCGAACATGAAAGCCAACGGGTTACTAACCGAGACCTTACCAACAGGCCGCCGCGTCCTAAACTTTTAACAAAAGGTATACGCGAAATTTTCAGTGAGACTACTCTTGCTGGTCGAAATTATATTTATCTGTAACTCAATCTGTCCGTGAACATGATAGTTCAAAATTGCTTTCAGTTGATATGCACGTAATTTAACAAACGACACATCTTTTAGATTTCTGACAAATTTTGAGTGAAATCAGTTCTCATAAAGGGTGTTTAGTTGTCAAGCTGTGCAATTGAACACGATAGCTATAAAAGTTTAAGAGCTACAAATAAAGTATCACACAAAGAATTCAATTGAAGTTCTGATAATCATCTCTGAGGCAAATCTGTCCAAGGATTGCCAGCTTGCACTTTGGCGTGCATGTAAAAGCTGTAAGTCAAACACGTGATAATTTTTTTAAAAAAATTGGAAAAGATTATTTTCTAAAATAATAGTTTTCGATAGTAAAAAATCCATCTAAAATAGTAATGTTTTACTAAAATAATTTCTATTCCAATTATTTGATAATTGGTTATGAAAACTTTATATACCGACGTCTTGGCACAGGGGAGAGGGATATCTTCCTTTTTATTTTGGCTTTCTGGATTTGAGTCTCGGCTCCGGCATGGTTGTTCTTCTGTGTTCTATCTGTGAGGCTTGTGAATGTGCTCACCTGTAAAAAGGAGCTGTGCAAGCTCCTGTGATGCGTTACTAGCTAAGACGTACTTTTGACCCCAGTTGGTGCTACTTGAAACAAGAGACGCACATTCTGCTTCGCTAGCTGCGTCAGCGAGCTTTTCCATGGCAAGTGCCATTGGAAACAACAACAACTGCATATTCGGTTTTCTTACGAAGCGCAGAATTCACCTGCACGAGAGTCTGAAAAGAAAACCTTGAATATTTCTAGTGGGGCCATTGCTTGAAATCCATAATTTAATACATAGTACTTCATTACAGAACAAAGAATAATAAGATAGTACTTATTACAGAACACGTGAAAATATTTTAGGGAGAAAGCTTCTATTGATATAATTATCAAAACAAAATTTTGAACGTTTCTAGAGGAGTCATTGCTTAAAATATATAACTTTATGCAAAGAATAATAGTACTTTATGTCGCGGTTCGAGCATGCTTATTCTTCTGTATGCTAACTGTGAGATGTGTGAAAATGCGCCTCTTTAAAAAGGGGCTGTGCAAGCTACTGTGATGAGTGTGTAGCTAAAGTCGTACTCTTGATTCTAGTTGGCGTTACTTGCAACAACCTTCGGTTTAAAATCTGCTGATTTATCAGCGGGGCTTGTCCAAATGGCAAGTGGTATAATTGGCAACAGCAACAGAGAACAGTAGGATAGTAATTATTACTGAACACTTGAAAATATTTTAAGGAGAAAGCTTCTATTGATATAATTATCAAAACAAAGTTTTGAATGTTTTTAGAGGGGTCCTTGCTTAAAATCCATAATTTAATATTAAAAAAGAATGAAAGGATAGTTCTTTATTACAGAACATGCGAAAATGTTTCAGGGTGCCAACTTCTGTTGATGTAATTATTAATCACAAATATTACAAACTCTTATACGGAAATGGTTGAAAAATGGGACGCTGAAAATTATCATCAGCGCCATTTCACAACCATAATATTCTATACTGGCCATTATTTCTAATATGCAAATGCATCAGAACTTTTTTTCAGATCTCTCAAAACTGGAAATTCATTTAAAAAGACATAACTAATAGGATTAGTATGCGCGTTATGTCTTTATTACTTTCGTCTGGAGGAGGGGCTTGCGAATGGTTTGGCAACGCAATTCGTTCTTTTTGTCTGTGCCATTTAACCTGAACTAATAATGAAGCCCCAACTAGTACAATTATAATATTTTATTTCAAGATAGGCATTAATAAAATGAACAGGTTTTTTTTGCATGCCAATCCGGGACGCCGGCTCTAAGAAAAAAGGGGTGGACCTCAGACAAATTGTAAATTTGTTTGTGTAAGAATTTTGAATAAGAAAAAAAAAAAATGTGGCCATGGAATAGTTAATAAGAACTCCAGATGAAATCAGTGATAATGTTTTGACAGACAATTTCTCTAATATTCTCAAATAACTATATCGGCATAAAATTATGGATCTTGAATAAATCCGAGAATTTCTTGTATGGCATTGATGAATGATAATTACATAAAAAAGAAAGATATCTGACTTAAATTTAGTATTTTTACTGAATATATCAAGAGAATATGTATTTTGGATGCCTTTCTGTCCGCCAATTGATAAAAGTTGGTTTTAAAAAACCAGTAGTTGCAGTTGCAAAATAACATGCTAAATTTCATTGATTCATGTCACTGCATTTAAAGACAAGCGAAAGTATAAACCTGCAGACCAGTTAACATTTAAATAAATTCCATTCAAAATTTGAAAAATATCAATACTTTAGATGATAATCCGGTACATTCAAACATATTTAGCTAAATATTTGAATTTTCAATCGTTCGATTTCTCATGTTCAGCAACCTTATAATTCAAATTTTAATAGAAATCTGCATATTTCTTATAATTCTGAAAACCTAATTTCAGTTGAAAACTCAAAGTATTTTTGAGTTATTAATGGGTTCACAGACAGACAGATATTATGCCAAAATGTGTTTACCGGTTTCAAGGAGATCTGCAACATGGCGATTCGTTAAATCAAGAATTCGAAATTTTTCGGCGATTATAATACTTTTTTTAAATATTTTTTCCATACTTTATATACGAGATAAAAAACAAACTTTTTAAAGTTAATTACTACTAAAGTCAACAAAGAAAACTTTTATTTTAATTATTTTTTTATTAAATAATTACAACTAATATAAAAAATTTATCCAAAAATTAAGGACTTTCGCAAGAATTGAGCTCACATTCTTCACCTATCGGGTGAAAAACACAGAAATGCTCGCGTTTCACCGATTGATTTCAAATCTCATTACAAACTGCTAAAACTCTATTAAAAGTACTAAGAATTAATTAAATTTAATGAATGAGTTAATATTTGAAAAAACTATATTAACTTCGTGTCATCCGCTACAAGTTTTTTTTAAAAATGCATTTGAACCTGAGTGGATAAATAAAAAGTATTTTTACGATTGAAAATTTGAACAAGATATATAAATACAGGGAGAGTGTAAACTAATAGAAGGAATTGAAAAAGAATGAAAAAGGTAGAAACTAAATATTCTATCATGATTTTTCCTATCTTTCTTCCAGACTGATTTATCTACATCAATCATACAGTGAACTTTGTTTAACGTAGTGGCTGTTATTGTTACCATTCGCTTTATATTATCAAAAGCATCTAATCCCAAATCAACGTATACAAAAATATTTGCTTAGGATGATTACTACATTATTTAATATTATCACGTTTGAAATCGAGTTTTGACTGATGCTTCATTTTCAATCAGCATGAATGATTGATGTTCGTGGAATTTCTTAAGAAAGTATCTAGGAGTGATTTTTTCCATGTTATAGAATTCACACTCTTTCGTATGGATTAAAGCTGTATAGACTGGACAGCTATACTGCCAAATCTGGCTTGAAATCTTTTGAACAGCCAAAAGTTACAGTTACTTGCGAATAAGTAAGAAGCAAAATATATAAAAATTAAAAAAATGGACTGCCTTTAAGTGTGAAGAATAAAATTTAAATTTTGAACCTGCGTGAGAGTTAAACAAAAAATTAGTCAACGCAATGCTTTGACATTAAAAATTTCACAGTTTCTTTGAATTTTTTTTAAAGTCTAAATTTTTTATGAGAAAAGGCAAGCAATATTATGACGGAGATGAATACGTTGAAGGAAACAAAAGCCTCTGACACGCATCATAACGAGTCAAAAAGTTGTTAATTTGAAACCTAGTAAATAAAATCATTCAGTAAGTTTTAAATAAACATAGATATGAATAATAATTAGGAAAACTTTGAAGAAATAATTTTTAATAAGCAACAATTAAAAAAGGTTTACAATTATTATTTTAAAAATAAACTATAACAGCCCTGAAATAATAATTAAAAAATATAGCCCTGTATATTTTCTTTCTTCTTAATATGATAAAAATATAAATTAATTACTCAACTTTGGTATTGTTATAAGTTGGTTAATATTGTCAAAATTCTTATGTTGTTGTTACTTATGGCACTTGCCCTATTGGACAAGCCTCCCGCTGCTACAGCAGCAGATTTAAGCCAAAAAGAGCGTTCCTTGTTTTTGAGGTAGCGCCAACTAGGGCCAAGAGTACTACTTAACTACACACTCACCACACTCACTTGCACAGCCCCTTTTTACAGGGGGGCACAGTCACACATCTCACAGATAGCACACAGAAGAACAATCATGCCCAAACTGGGACTCGAACCCGGGACTCTCAGAACACGAGGAAGAAGCGCTACCTCTGAGCCAAAAAACCGGCAAGACTCTTATACTCAAAATAATCACATTAACGATAGCTATTATATTAAAGAATTCGTTTTCGATGCAAAAATCCTATTCAATGTATAGTAAACGTTGCGAAGAAGAATTAATTATGTATTTTTTAATGAAATCTAAATGACTGATTTCAAATGAATCGACTTCTACTAAACATAAAATGATGCAGTACATATAATGAAGAACGTTTCATTAAAATATAGAAACACATTTTGAATCCGGGATTTTTTTCCAAGGAAAAACAAACGTCACACTCCTAGTTAATCCTGGATAAATAATTCCTTTATGTATGCAACTTCTCCTCAACTAGTGTGCGATTACAAAATTATTTTTAGCAGTGCACCACTACAAATATTAAATTTTTAAATAAAAACTAACCATTACTTTTGTAAACTAACAATTACTTTTGTTTATAGAACGTACAGTCAAGTGCATATTAAATTTATTTTCTCCTTATCTACAAAAAACTACGTACATAGACTGAATTTTCCTGTTTTATGTATTACTTTTATAATACGTATGAATGAAATCAGTGTTAGTGGTTTACGACCAGTCTGTTTGGACGGCGGTCTGTCGCCAGCCGAGCAGAATCAATCCGAATTTTTTCACACGTAGCAAAGACACGTGGGTTCACCATACTTCTAACAGTCCCCTTTTAACCACTTCGCATACAATGGCGGGTCTGACACGGGCATCGAATGACTGAATTTTTATTTTCAAGTCTGCAATTAAGACACAGAATTAAGTATTTAAATACGAAATAAATCAATTCGAAACGATTTGGTATCCCAAATGCTCCATATATTATTTTAAAAAATCAAATTAACAATTAATTCCAAAATAGAATGAGTTATCTAATTAGAAAGTTAAATAAGTTCTTATGTCAAGTGGTTAAACAAACAAACAAACAAAAATCTAGGGGTTTTTTTTGGGGGGGGGGTAGAGTTTTCCACTCATGGGTCTGGACACAAGAGATCCAGACCCCTCATCTTTTTGCAGAACTTGAGTAAGGAAAAATTTGCATAAATAAGCTGGAGGGAAAATATAATTTTTAACCTAATTTTTTAAAATTAAAAATTAACTATTTCCTCTCCTTTAAGATAACTGAAATTCAGACAAAATTTTCTAATTATTGAATTTAATTGCTCATTAAAATTTAATCTGAGATATTTTTCAATCTGATAGCGGAATATGATTTTAATTTTTCTAAAGTCCTTAAAGGTTTTTTATTATTTAGCCCTTAAAAGCATAGCAAAGTAGATCTGCATCGTACGTTTAAAACCTCATAACTCTTTATAAAGCATCCTTTGCAATTTTTTTTAAATGTTACGAAAAATGTTTTTATCTCGTAGTCATACAGCAAGAACTACATAAGGAAATATTCCGCATATGGGAAACATTCCTTACGTACAGAATAGAGCATAATGCGGTTTTTGTGGCTAGAAATAGTTAAATTTTCTTAGATGACATTGGTTTGACATATTGTATAGGCCCCGTTGTTTGAAGACAGTAAATGATAATATTCGACTAGAGTCAATACTTCAAAACTGGACGTATTTATATCCAAAAATAGCAATTCCCTAGCTTATTCCGATTTCCCCCTTTAAAATTTTATGCCCAGGCAATGTGAAGACTTTCCTCCCTAGATTTAACATGCAGAAAGCTCACATTCTCTTCAGTTTCTTTCCACTAAAATAAATTTCCAAACAGGGGCTTTTCGGTTCTAAAATCAAGATAACTGCTACTGGGTGGCAACGGACAATTGCGATGCAAATATTTTTGATAAAATATAGTCAAGAAATAAAAAAAAATCAGAATAAATGGAAAGACTCTTTTCAAAGGCAAGACCTAAATTGACTGGCTGTAATGTTAATAAAATGACTGGTTGTGAAATTTTAGCAAATATAATAAGTAAAATTTTAAAAAAAGAAAAAAAAAGTGCAAAATAATACAAATGAAGATAGTGGACAAATGAACATGGTTTTAAAGCCAACGAAACAAAAGTCTAAATATAAAGCAGTCACTTAAATTTTAATAAAATAGAATTTATATCTAACAATATAAGATAATGTTTTCTCATAGATAAAATTTTTGCATTCACTTGCCAGTATGTTTTAATTAAGTCTGTTAGCATTCCATTTAAAACTACAAATGACAAATTTTGAGATAGATTTCACACTTTTAAACCCTAATCAGACGATGAGCTGGTCTTCTGTGATCTGGGCGTCATAGGTTCGAGTCCCGGCTCGGGCATGGTTATTCTTTTGTGTTCTAGCTGTAAGGTGTGTGAATGGGCCCACTCCCCTGTAGAAAGGGGTTGTGCAAGCGAATATGATGAGTAAGTAAATAAGGCCTACTTTTGGTGCTTGTTGACGCTACTACAAAACAAGAGATGCTGATTAGGCTTAAATCGCTGACTACCTCAGCGAGCTTTATTGTAACAGCCATTGCATTCTGTACTTAACATCACGCACTTTACCAAAAACATGCCACCCAAAAAGTTTGTAACTTTTAAAATTTTAAAGTTTGATTTTTTAAAAGTTTTAAAATTTCTTTCTTCAGTAATATCTAGTGGACATTCAATCGATAGTTTGAACTTAATATTATTTTCAAAACTTTATTCGCGCTAATAAACACGTAATAAAAGCAATTAATATTTTCACAGTGGGTGTATGTAAAAATAGAGTAATAAAATATGAAAAATAACGTTTTAAATTAAGACTTAAAATAGCGTGATTTGAAAATTTTAATTGTAATGTAAAAACTTTTTTTTCAAAATCCTATTTGTTAAGTTAAAATTTGAACTTTTTTTTTAAATTAAAAATATAGACAGCTTGTAGAAGGAAAAACTGGTTTAAATAACTTGTGAAATTTGAAGTACCACAAATATCATTTTTGAGACACAATATAGGGCTAGATATTGAGAATAAACTTCACATTTTTGATTACTTTTAATTAAAAGCCTTATTAATTTACAAAACACTTTTTCAAAGAGTACTTATTGCCCAAGAAGTCAGTGCATACCAGATTTGGTTGATCTAGCAACAATTATGTACTATTCAGCGTCTTGATTTTTTTGGTCATCACCCAGATATGAATTTTTTTTAATACTTTACCATTCAAATTAAGACAGTACATAGTTTATAATTATTAAC
The DNA here is from genome assembly GCA_026289955.1 of Argiope argentata. NCBI lineage: Eukaryota > Metazoa > Arthropoda > Arachnida > Araneae > Araneidae > Argiope > Argiope argentata. The sequence continues at coordinate 3,995,906 of JAOUZG010036556.1, read as the reverse complement.
ATGTTAACGAAAGTAATTCAAAATATGTGTATTTTTCTTTCTTTTAAAATTAATCGCCACTCATTCCATTATTTAATCGTTTCCCTAGTTCCTGGCTTAGGGTTTTACTTCATGTGAAATCATAGTTGTGTGACGTACTTAAATTTATTTGTAATGAAATCATAGTTTGTTTGCATCATTTACTGCTGATGTACCACTGAACTTCAATGCTTTATTTAAATTTTAAACAATGTGAAAGAAATTTGTTATCAACTGGTTTTTAACTCTTAAACCGTGATAGAAAAATTCAATCATATTAAACATTTTTCAAGCTTGCACTCATCAAATTTATCGGTGATAATGCTAACCAACTAACTGATATGTTAGTTAAAAAAGTAAAAGTAAAATACGCTATTAATTTTAATAATAATATTCAAGAAGAAAAATTAACGCAATACAAACAGAAAACGATATTAAAGGGATTATGAAACCATATTTAATCTAATCTATCTATACTTATAATAAAGCTCAATGTGTGTGTGTGGGGGGGGGCAATCTACAGGATAGACAGTTCGACCTACAGCTACTAAATTTGGCACGTGTATACCTTGGCGGTCGAGAATGTGCACCTCGGAGCCCTTTTTTTGAATTTTTTAAATTAAAAATTTAATTAACTAAAAATTAAGCGAAATTTTGACATTTTTCCGCTATAACTTTTGAAAATATGATAGCACAAAATTGATTTTTTTTTGCATCAAGTTAAAGCTCAAAAAGTATCATTTTAATGATACTGATGTTTTGACCAATAAATAAAATTTCTGTTTTTAATCAATTTTTAAGAAGTTGATTTAATTGTATTTTTCAACAATTAAGTTCTTATAAAATAAAATAAAAAATATCTGCGCGAGCATCCCAAAAAATCAGCTTTTAATAAAGTGTTGCAATCACATTTACAGAAGCCCTCGTAAAAAAAGTTAATTAAAAATTAAACTAAGCTGGCAAAAGTGGTTTCATGAAAACTTTCTCGCATATTCAAACAAATGTACAATTACTTTTTTCCTCTCATAAAAATATGGACTTTGGGTCGTGTAATACATACCAAGTATTTCAATGTGACACAAATGAAGTTGTGTACTTCTACTTATATATTAATTGCATATCACTGATGAATAATAGTAACAAAATATCGACCTTTTGCGTTAACATAAAAGGACGAATAATAACTGAGGTAAAAACACAAGCATCATAAAATAAAATGTGTATTTTGGACGTTTTTTGTCCAAACGATTGAAACTCAAATGTGACCCATAACAGCTAATTCAATCGCATTATCACGTGCCAAAGTTTATTTTTTAAGTCAATATGGTTTGAATGATTGTGTTTACATGAATAAGTAAATACACACCAAAAATGACAACTGCTTGACAAATTAGTTCCAAATTAGCTTGATATATAAATTTTAAATGTTAAACTGCTTTCCAAATTTTATCTATCTAACTTTTTACGTTGTCGGGCCATCATGTTCGCTTGCACTTGATTTCTCGTAAATTGACTTAATTCAAAATTTAATGGAAACTTGTAAATTTTGTGTTATAATTATTCATTAAATTTCATTCTTCTAACTGAATGTGTTTTGGAATGATTATGTCAATAGACAGATAGACATAATTCTATGTTTTTAGAACTAAGGGAGCTTTGGAATGCGGGGATTAGTCAAAATTTAGAGTTCAAATATTTTCTCGGTTACAATACTTTCTCTTTCATCTTCGTGTACGTCAAAGTAAAAATGTAATTTCATTACACGAGCTAGGATCATATTATAAGATATTACAAAGAAAAATTATTATTTTTATCAATAATTAATTCATTTTGTCATTTAGAACATGAAATAAGAAGGCGAAATCGATTGAAAATTTGAAGTAGTTTTACCCACTTTATTATGTGAAAATGAAATGAGTCTTTTTAAACTTTGACTTTAAAATGAATGCAATCTTAATATTATTTTTTATTCTATGATGACATCTACGGTATGCAAAGAGAATGTTGATCAGGGATTTACGGTTATCCTATGGAAGCGGTATATTCTAATACACACACATTGATATAGCATTAAAAAATACTTTAAAAAAATTGTGAAATGATCCCAATCCTACAACTTTTCAATCAATTATTATTAGTACTATTTAGATTTTTGAGTAAATTCCAACCATTTTATTTTAATGAAACGAAATATAAAATATCGTAAAATCAGATAAGAGGTAAAATAACGATAATTCCTTATTAACCCCTTAACTGCTTTGCTGTACTAACAGAACGAAGCTGTAACATTAGAAAAAGAAATCGAACAGAAGCTATTAGTTCAGTAAATATAAACTTGTATTCCAATATTGAATATCTACATATTAAAAAAATATTCACAAATTTATGTTTGAAAAGCTATATTAAAAAAAAATAATTATATCAGATATCAGAGAATCTATTCATTAATTAGAAAATAAAAAATCGACTAAATAATAAAATTAATTAACTCCATTAATGACTAAATAATAATAATAATAATAATAATAATAATAATAATAAACGCTTGATATTCTTCTCACAAATAATTATTTTGTGATTTTTTTTTGTTCGAAATGGCGCGCAGTTACCGAAATAAAATTTGTATCGAAAATGAAACATTTTAAAATTATACAATGGCTTTGAAAATGTAGAAAAAAGGCCACACAGAAAAAATATATCAACCCTCAAATTAATAAATTTTGAATTTAAAAAAATTATAGTAGCAAAAAACTTCAAAACTATGTATAATCTCTCAATAAACTTAAAATTTAATTTACATCTTCATCACTTTACAGAATATCAGATTTAATTATGATATTACGTATTTCTTCAACATTAAGGAATAAAATTCAGGAGATTTCTAATTTCTTGGAGACTTTTGAATCATTGTAATTTCATATCCATTTATCTCCGTTAATGACTTAACGAAATGATTCTTTTCCTAAAAACTCTGTAGCTTTACAGTTAAAAAGTAGTGTTTTAAAAAAAAAATTTAAAATTCGTTTAGATAAAAATAAAACCAATTACAAGATTTTTCTTTAAAAATTTATGCTTATTCTAATTATATAAAATGAAAATTGTCATAATATATAATTCTTCAAAGCATTTATTCACTTTTTTAAACTAAAAAATATATTATATTTCTAGCATCATATATGCAATTTGAATTAGTCATGAAAATAAAATACAACTGCTGTAAAATTATCGGTTTAATAAAAAAATATTTTTTTCCTTCAAAACATAAATATATAATTTAAGCTTAATTCACTTAAAAAAATAAAATTGCTTTTATTAATTTTCTATATTTTCATTCTTTAAATATTTATATTTATATAATGGAATTTTTTGTTCCACTCTTTGTGTATATATATATATATATATATATATATATATATATAAA
>JAOUZG010036556.1:3936917-3972280 GCA_026289955.1 Argiope argentata | reverse complement strand
ACACACACACACACACACACACACACACACACACACACACACACACAAACAAACAAACAAACAAAGTAGAAAATATTAAAAAAAGGGTCTTTCATGAATGAAATTGGACCATTTCCAATTCCAATTTCATTCTTAAGAATATTTTTTAAAGAACTTTTCAGAATATTTTGTTGAGAAAATCATTGGAACTGAATTATGCATAGAAGATTTAATTAAAACTTAAACAGTAAGTATTCCCACAGAATTAGCAAGTTTCCAAAAGCGACTATATTTTAAAAAGTATAAACCTTCTCGGTTTTAAATGTTCATAAGTTCGGATGCTTTTTGTAAAAAATACTAGATCCTCATATTCATGGAAAACAAATTTCCAGGAATTTTCAATAAGCCCAAATATATGTATTTTGAGAACTTACGTAAGGAGACATTCTATAGTGGTTATATTCTATCGCCGACCCTTTCCCGTAAGAGACAGATAAACCATACATCAATATTCTGAAATCTATTTTTTTCTGTCTTGTGTAACGACAGCAGATTTCCCCAGAATGTTCGATAAGAGTAAACATGAAATTCTGATATACGATTTTTCTGGAAGACCTCAGACGATAATGTAAAGCATTCAAAAAAATAATTCTCAGTCGGAGAGGAGATATGGCAACTATTTTGCTTAACGATCGCGGTTCTCAAAGTGTATGTCAAAAAAAAAATCTTTTACTAAGAATGGGCTTTAGGAAATTGAATAAATTTGAGTTAAATTCGTTCCCATACAGCTAAATTGGTTAGTTAATAGGGTTATTTACTATACTAAATAGGGTTACTAGGATGTTAAATTGGTTAGTTAATAGGTTTATTAACTAAATACGATTAATTAAATAGGTTAGTTAATTAGGTTAAGTAGGTTTAGAAATAAACTTCATGGAAACTAAATTATGCATACGTATTAATTTATTAATTTAAAGTTAAATACTTTATATTAAAATAAAATGGAATCCGTATGAGTATATGGTTGACAAAAAAAATCTGCAAATTATCGATGTATGTTTCACAAATATGAATGAATGTTTTTGGAACTTAATTATATTATTCATGTTTTATTTAATTTTATGTTAACAAATGCAAAATAAAAATTGTTACATAAATGTTTACGTTCATTTATTTGAATCAGTATCCACATAAAATCTGTACTAGTTTAATTTTTGATATCATTAAGATTAATTTATAAATACTATCACTGTTCATTTTATAACGCTGTATTACTAGTTTTTATATGTTTCTAAACCATAAAAAATCAATCCAATTTCAATCTTTCCAAATCTATTGAATGTAATTTTTAAATCCGAATCGTCACCGACTTTCTCCGTTAGCATATGTTTAACTATCAAACATTTAAATTTAAAGTTATTCTGATTAATCACCAAACAATGAATTCTTTTATCACTCTTAAACTATCTAATATATTTATTTATTACCAAAAACTCACAACAATAAACAATAATTTTGTTGCTAAAACCTCTAAACGACATATAGACACATATGTACTCTTCCTTCCATAAATATACTTTGTGGATTTCAAAATTAAAGCAGTACATCATGCGCAGCAACGATTAAAAATGAAAAATGAATAAATCATCCATTCGTCTTATAAAGTATATATTTCAGAACAGTTTGAAATCAATTGTTTCACAATAGTATTCTATTCACCCTAATTACTAAAATCAATAATTGTTCAAGTTTAGCAATTTTAAGAATTCACAGAAAGAAAGGAGATCCGTTTTCTTGTTCATGAAATATAAAGAAAGTACCAGAATCGTCAAAAAATGTATTGTGAGTTTCTATGGTGCAGATTACTGCAGTAAAAAAAATACTCTTAAGTAAAATAAGCTTTATTTAAACATTAAGAAACGAATGATGTAAAAAAATGCGAACAGCAAATGACTGTAAATATCAAGAAAACATTCCCTGTTATAAATAAAATCCAATATTTGAAATGTTGTTGTGAAAGTTCTATAAAACATATCACTGTTAGAATGAAAAAAGAAATTATATAAGTGATAATACCAATTTTTTTAATAAGAATATCAAAGAACGAAAAATACCAACAGCAAATAACTGTGAAAATTGAACATACAATCCCTAATATACATACAATTCAATATTTAAAAATCAATCATAATTATGATGTGTATTAATTTCGAAATGTATTGGCATTTATAGAATTTAATGCTGGCACAGAGGTAGCGCGTCTGCCTCGTGTTCAGGAGGTCCCGGGTTCGAGTCCTGGTTCGGGCATGGTTGTTATTCTGTGTGCTATCTGTGAGATGAGTGAATGTGCCCCCCCTGTAAAAAGGGGTTGTGCAAGCGAATGTGATGAGTGTGTAGCAAAAGTCGTACTCTTGGCCCTAGTTGGCGCTACTTGAAACAAGAGACGCTTCATTCGGCTTAAATCTGCTGCTGGGTCCAGCAGCGAGCTTGTCCATAGGCAAGTGCCATTAGAAACAACAACAACAACAGAATTTAAATATATTAACAATTCTTAAAAACACTCAATTGCGAATTTCACGATCGAGAGCCACAAAGATTATTTTGCCATACCCCAAGCAGAGATAATTTAATTCTAAGCACACCGTATCTATTTATTATAAGTGAGCTGTGAACTAATTGTGTGACTTTCTGAACTGTGTACAATTCTCAGTTAAAACCCATTTTATTGAAAACATACCGTTTCTGCCAAAAATCCGATTCATTTTAGACGTAGCATACATCATTTCACTTTGATAGAAAAAACAATTTTTTGCAACAACAAAACATCATGTAATTAGAGGATGCAGAAGTTTATTTTAAGATGTGACGTTATTTTATGCTAGTAGAGTTTCATGCAACGATTTAGAAAATACAAATTTCTATGTTCTGCATACGATGTTCTATGTTCTTTATGCGATGATACTATGTTCTTTATTCGATTCATATATGACATATGATTCATATATATACAGACACCCAAATTTCCTCCAAAAAGTAACTTTTCATAAATCAGTAACAATGGGATTTTATGTAGCTATCTTAATCTGAATACATCACATTTTAATGATATAATCGTACATCAAAGAAATAATTTATTGGATACGAAATAGAACATTTTATTCATTATCTTGTGCTTCAGATTTTCATCATTATTTTAATACATTATGAAGTCATTTTAGTCAGGAATTGAAATGCAAGACAATATTCCATCTTAACGTAGAACGAGAACATTTGCTGAATTGAACTTTTAGTAGCAAACACTTATTTGACAATGTGTTAACTAAATTTATTCAGATAAATAATTTCTCCTTATGTAAATGTCATAAAATTTTATATAAAGTTTCTAAAAACTTTCATATTTTCAGAATACTTTTAAAGGTTTTTATGTTTAAATGTTCACAACTTTTAAATTCTTGACATTTTTTTAAAAATAAGTTTTAAGAAAGCATTATGAATGCTTATATGTATATATATTTGTTTGTTTGATATTTATCTTATGCCAAACAATAATATATTGGAGATTTCCTGAATAGTGATTTCTTTCTTTTGAAATAATAAACAAAATAGCATAAATTTGGTAGATAACACAAGGCAACCTATCTTAGAGTTTTCCGTACGTACCATATATTACCATATATCAGGAGGAAATTACTTGTATAATCCGTTCAATCTGTCTTGAAAATTCTAGAGAATTATTAGGAATTAAAGCATAATATCTTTAAAAGAATTATATTAATTCCTCTGATAGTACCCTAGTTTAAACAGTTGACTATTCTAATAACTATTCCGGTAATTTAATTATATCTTACTTCATCTGTAATGTTAAGCTTCATTGTCTAGAGTTTTGAATCCTTAACATGATCGAATAGAAATAGGAAAGATATAAATTAAATGCATTTATAATGGCGAGGCAAGAAATTTACATAAATGAATTTATTAATATAATTCAGGTGATTGTTAAGTATATGTTGTAACATTCGTCATAACTGACATTGTAAATGAAATTGTTGTTTCACATTCAAGATTAAAAGTGAAACATTTCTAATAATTAATATTGTTTTAAAGTGAAAACCTTTAATTTAATTTTTTTATTATAATTCAACTCATTTATTGTAGAGAAGAAAAAATTTCTTGTTCTAAAAGAAAATTCGAATTTTTTAAAATTACTTACGCCAACTCGGTATTCAAAATTGAAAGAAAATTATAAACTATTGATAAAAAAAAGTTAGAAACGAAAAGGAAACTGCATAATTAATTTTCCGTAGATCTGAACCTGGATGTATCAATATATTTACAATAAATTAAAACTATATCTTTTTTAGTTCTACATTCTCTTAAAAGATGGCAGCACTACTCTGAAAGCATAAAACTGTTGAAAAGGCTGCGGCAAAGATATTGGGATATTATGAACACACATGCTCTAACATGAAATAAACGGAATGCTACTTAAAACAAATTGCTAAATAGAAAACAGCAAGAAATCGATGTTAATTTTTTTTCCAAAACACACTTATCATGCAGATTTTAATAGCTGCTTTCATTTTTTTTCCCCCTATTCGCATTTTATGTAATTTTTAATGTGTGCATTGATTTTTTTTCTTCTTTATACCCCCCTTTTTGTTGTTGCTATTCGAATGCATGAAATTTTAAATAGATGTTTTGATTTTCAATCTTTTTTTCTATTTGTATAACATGTGGATTTTTATTGTTTTTAGAACAGGAAATGAAAAATAAATTAATTGAATTAAGCATACTGATTTTTGAGAAACAAAATTTTAAAATATGTAAAAAAAAAGGAGAGAGAACGCCAGGGAGAGAGAGAGAGAGAAAACAAAAAGAATTATTTTGAATTTGTTCACGTAAAATGAATTGTAGCAATTAAAAATAAAAGGATTTTTATGACTCAGTCTGCTATTACCTAAATTCGAAATTTATGTAAAAAGTATTACGATCTTTTTCATAAAAGGCTAATTGTATAGCTTATCAAAACAAAGAATATTTTCTTTTTTTAAAAAAATAGATAACAATATAAAGATATTATTAAAAAAAAGAAGATATTTAGGATGCAATATTGTGAAATGAAATATAGTAAGAAAATATTATGCGAATATTTTATACAGTAAAACAACAATTTAGAATGCAAAGAATAACTTAACATTGATTCAATAATTTAAATCATAGATTCACTTAACGTTTAATTTTCTCATAGATTCATACAAAATTTGTTATACAGATCTCAAAAGCAACTTTACTCCATTTAATATGAAACCTATTCCAATATTAACCCACCCATTCAAGTAGTGATTGAATGAATGATAAAGTATTGTTTGTTTTACATTGTAGCAAAAGCCCAGTAGCAAAATTTATATATAGACAACAATTTTTCAGAATTTTACAGAAAAAGCAAAAGTTTATGCTATATAGCAATTTATTTTATCACACAGATATAGTCATGATTTTCGTACAATAATAGATGAATATTCAAATGTATGATTTTACAACTTATTCCACTTAGTTTTACTTCGATCTTTGAATCCACATCCTAAATATAACAAGATGCCATACGATATTTTTTTAAAAATTGCCAGATATTATTGTATAATATTCTACGAAGATAACAGGAAATTTTGGAATGAATTGGTTATATTAAATTTACATATGAATAGACAAATGAACGATATTACAAATTATTTTTCTCAGTTTTCCTCCTATATTTAAATATATATCCTAAATAACACAAGATATTTGATGATATGGATTATTTTGAAATATGTTAATTGATATTGTATAATATTCTACGAAGATAACATGAAACCTTTGAATGTAACGGTTATATTATATTTACATATGAATATACAAATGAATAACACTACAAATTAATTTCTTCAGTTTTCCTCCTATTTTTGAATCTATATCCTAAATAATACACCCTATATACTAATAAATATATGGATTATTTTGAAAAACGTTGCATAATATTGTACAAAATTTTATGGAGGTAATATGAAATTTTTAATCAGTTATACTGATGAATTATATTGAATTATTATTTACATTTAAAATAATGTAACGCCTTGGTATCATCCGAATTGGATTCGCTATATTTTCATTTTTTGAATATTCCTTTTTTGTTCAAAATATTATAAAAGTCGTTCGGTTATTAATGTAGTAAGCTTCTAATTTTAATCACCATGTAAAATATATTACTGTAATAAAACATAATAAAAAAATATAATTTTAGAATGAGATAATTTTAGAATTAGAATTAATAGAATAATTTTAAAATATCATTAATAGAATTAACATGCATAATTTTAGTCATTGTAAAGATATCCAGTGTAGTTTAAATATACATTATTTTTTTTTTAAATTCTCTAATCCAATCAGTTAGTGGCAATTTCCATTTGTAATAAAAATTCCATTTGAAGTGGCAATTTCCATTTGTAATTTCCATTTGAACATATAATTTATAATAACGCAGGTTAAGATAAGTCATGTATAAATAAGACAAATTTTAATTTATTTGAGATATATTAATGACCCACTCAAATTAAAAGCTCTATTTTGAGATAAGAAAGCCAGTTTGAATTTTAATCATATTCAAGATAATATTCGAACCGCCACTTCACTTTATACCAAAAGAAGGATATTTAATTTTTGATATATTTAACACATACGAAGAATCTTCTATACACGAAGAATCTTCCACGGATTTTAACGGACCTCTAAATTACTTTCCGGCGGCAACAAGGCCGAGTGTCAGCCGCTATTCTACCGCGACCTGAGACGGACGAAAAAGAGCGGAGGCAGATTTTCCATAAATGGCTTACACAAGTATTTCATAGAAGCAGCTCTTTATACATTTTAAAAATTTAATTCCCACATGAAAATAAAAGTATATAAATATTTATCTATCTAAATAAATAAATAAATTAGAATTCAATAATATGACATGCCATCTATAATAATAGAGGAATATTCATTTTCTTTACATTGACTTTTTAAGTCATTAGTGACAAATAAAGATATGTCACTAATTTCCTATATTCATATGTTTAACAGAAACTTGGAATGTTCATAAATTTCGAGCTAATTTTCTAGCATTGTTGCTTGGGTTTTGCAGAATGCAAATAAATTTTCGTTCCAACTATAAATGTAAGCTCAAAAATATTCAAATTAAGGGTGTCTTTAAAGTAAAGTGATATATTTAAATTTCAAGATATTCAATAATTAAAAAAATCTTAAGAAATTAGCATCACAATTTTTTTGTAGCTTTATTTTGTAATAGTTTATTTCCTATTAAATCATTCATAAAATGTAACACTTGTCTTGTATATTATAGTTTGGCCGTTTTAACACCAAAAAAAAGATGCCGATTTGAATCAATATCCCTAAATTTTAATAAATTGTCTCTAAAATTCTAAATTTGTATTTAAAAAACAATAAAAACAGACCTTAAAAACGAAATTTCATATTTTTCTAAATATTAAGTGATTAATTTTCTAGTAGTTCTTTATTTATTTCGGTTATATTTCTATCTACAAGAGTGACAGTTAACATTAAGAATAACATATAGAATTCTTAACTCCTAATCTTAATATGGTAAAACATCATTTTCAAAAGTAAAATAGTAATGATAATTTAATTCTTCCTTAAAAAACTAAGCGGACATCTATGTTAAATACCATCGAAGGTAAAATAAAACTATCCATTAAAAATATTATAAAGAAAATAGAAAAAAGAAATGACAACTTTTATTTTTGAGAGACTTTTTTTTTTTATTAAAAAGTGAGATTATTTGTGATTCTTAAAACATTCTTTAGAATTACAAGGAAACAGGCTAATTTGAATTTTTTAAATTTGAATTTTACTTCGAATATTTCTTATTTAAAATAAAGTTGAAGAAATTCAGTTTTTTTTCAATCTCACTGTTGGAATGATTAAATTCTTATTTTAATCGTAGCCAGCTAAAAAACTATACTTGTTTCATTGTACATAATAGTATTTCTTTTCAACAAATATACTGGAAAAATTCATATCAAATTAAATAGATAAAAGTATTTAATGAGTAATGATAAGAAAGTTTATCAAAATATATCCTGTGAAAAACTCGGGGATTTTTTCTAGGTGGATACAAGAGTTATGAAATATATTTCCCGAATATAAACATTATCTCTAGCACCAAAAATCCAAGATCTGTTATATTTTTTAATATATATGAACTCAGTAAATTTATTTTACTTCATGTCTCTCAGTTTTAGAAGAATCATGATTTTTCAATATAAAAATAAATTCAAGAGTTGTCAGAAGGAGTTAGGTAAAAATAAAACTTTTTCTTACTTCAAATGTTAATAATATCTGATTTTTGTTCTTACTGTTTGATATATAAATGATAATATAAAAGCAATCAAATTTACAGACCATAATTTGCTTTGAAAGTTCTTTTAAAAGTTTCTAAAACTAAACTATGTGAATTTGCTCGATACCCAGGAAGCACAGGCTGTTGTATAATATTGTGCGATATTATCTGACATTAAACAATATTCTACAATATTGCGAATATTGTTCAATATTGTACAATATTTGTGTGCTACTAGGGTAGTACCTAATTAAAAAAAGAAAGACACATATTTTTGAATATTAGAAGACGTAAGCTTTTCAATAAAACAATCAAGCCCATATTTACGAATAAAAACATACTTTTATGATGCACAATTACTATGATTTACTGATTCAAGTGAAGATCTTAGAAAAACAAAATAATAGCTAGAGATCTTGCAATATTTTCATTAATATGACTACACCTTGTTGCATGAAATCATAAATAGTTAAAAAAAGCCCCGGCAGATGGCAGCACGACGTGGTTCTCTTCTATTCCACAGAAGACGTTTTCCATCGATCAGATGTCCGAAAAAAAGAAACAAAAGCGTATCCCATCATGCCCTGCTCTGTATTTTGAATGAGAAATCACTTCTTCCTGATTTTTCTTTCGAAAAAAAATCTTACCTGTTGCTTCAACGTGTTGTGCCAGCGCGCTTTTTTAAAAATGTTTTTTGTTTCCTCTTTTAAATACGTTTGTTAATTATAGTTGGTTCGATTGTATCGGGATAACACGTTCACTGCCGATTCTTCTGCACATAATTCATAGAATAAGATATTTTCACTTGAAATGAAATCAAAAATTAAAATCAATTTAAATAGTTTGAGTGAAAATTGGAATTGAAATATCAACCTGTTTTTAAATTTTTATTAGAAAAAGATTTTTTTCTTCTTTTTCATATCATTTCAAGTCAAGATATGGTGTCTTATACTGATATCACGACTTCAAGAACGAATATTTTGACAACGATACTTTATGTCGTCATTCGTGTTAATGTTATTTAAGCATAATATAAAAAATACCTTTTAAATCTCGTTTTTATTTACTTAATATAAAGCAGAAGGAAAATATTATTTACCAAAAATAAGACAATAAATAATACCAGATCAGAAATTTTTGAGATGCTAATAGAAGCACTAAAAGAAAATTGGAATTTTCATCTCATTAAAATTATTTAAAAAATATTATATGAATGTTTTAGGATTTTCACTATAACAATATTCAGTGTCGCTTACATTTCTTAGTGAATTCTTTTCAGTTCCTCAAATTTTTGATTTTTGGCTTCAATTTTTCAATGATAAATTATTTTTCCTTTTCGGACATTTAGTATATTTAATATTTACACTTTCTGTTTTATTTACTTTTTTATATTTTTTATTTTTACTTTCAAAAACTAATATTTAATTTACTTATTTGGCATTAATTAAATTGGCTTAATTAACGTTTCAAGAATTTCTAAGCCTGCACTTCATTAATTAAACTAAGCCGATTGAGTTCTAAAAGAAATCTGTGCTAAATGTTTGAACGCGATGCAGTGATTTGATGTTTAGAAACTCAGAATGAAATTCTGAGTTTCGAACCTGAAAAAAAAATCGAAAATAATTACCGAAATAGTAGGAAATAATTAAAATGTTAATAAACTTAAAATTGAATTGAAATATTGTCAACCATAAACCAGTAATATAAAAATATAAAATATAATTAGAATTTACTAGTGAACTTATTGGGTCGTGATAGAATGATTCATAGAGGATTGGATTTGCATCCTTTGGGCTGCGAACTCGAACCCACCAGCCGAAGACTCTTCGTGCGTGTGTGTGGCGACTGGCGCACGTTAAATTTGTCGTGGTCACATAGTCTTCCATGTCGAGAATAATACCACTGGGGGTTCTGGAGCAGAGGTGATCTTTCTCTGTACCAGGTCTAAATTACGATCTGTGGATGGATGAATGAATGGAATGCATGAAATAAGTCCACCCTGTAAAAAGGGTTTGTGACGTGTGTGAGCTAGAAGTCAGACTTTTGACCTCGGGTACTCAGCGGTCCATTTCCTCAGAAGCTACTGCCCCCCTCCTTCCGTTCTAAAGCGGAACAATACAACAACATCATGTGAATTTATTAGTTTCACAACGGGAGTTTGAAACGTTACAGCAGTTAGGATTTATTATCTCAGCAAACAAGGAATTTATTGCAAGAGAGCCATTTTACTCCGAAAGATTAATAACAACATTTTAAATAATTTATCTTATTACTCTTGTTATAGGTTGCCAAATGATTTATGGGACAGCAGTGACCTGATGGTAAGGACTAGGGATCGAGACCCGTACGAGTGGGTCTGTTTTACGTTAAATCTATCCAGGCCAAACGTCCTCCTACTGGTGTTGAGAGAAGAGTGCCAGCTCAGATATCGCCCTCGTTATCTGACAAAAATTACGAGGTTCGTCCGAAAATAGTTTTAGAGTTGCTTTAAAATGGAAAGTTACATAACTAAACTAAAACAAACGATAAAACAGAAAGTTCATGGGCAAAGTTCCCAAAGATAATTAAATATATATCAATAATCAAAAATAAAAAAACAATTGGCAGCGTTGGCCAGTTGGTAAAGGTGATGACTTTAGAACCAAATAATTTCATAATCGAAACCCGATTTCACCAAAGAATCACTGTGTAAATTTGTCGAAGCACATAAAATTCGTCCGTGGAGGTTTGAAGAGTGCCAGCTCGGGTGCCGTCCTCATCTTCAGAGTTCATTTCAAAATTGAGAGGTTCGTTCCAAAATAGCTCTAATGTTGCTTTAATATACGACGATATAACAATAAAACAAAACACGAATTGAAATTCCGATTGAAAGGTCACACATAATTAGTACAATGTTTTTAAAAAATTTACTTTTAACTATATCTATAAGTCTACATAAAAATGCATTTAAAATCAACGCAATGCACATATGCAAGAAATAATAGCTAAAATGAGGAAAATATTATCGTTAAATACACTTTAAACACTGAAAAATTCATTAACATGGGAGATAATTACATCACATAAAATTACTTGTGTTTTTATTTATTAAGTACTGTATAAATGACGTTCGACTGAGTTCAATGAAATTTATTGAGGATAATCATTAACATCCGTACATTTTTTTAAAGTTTAAAATCTAATTAAAATATTGCAGAGCCTTTTCACATCCTTTGTTATTCAAAGTGTTCCAGCTGTCAATCATGTATAACTTTTTTAAGGATTTTTGATTCATACATAAATCAATTTATAAATATCTCCATGTTTATACTTAAAAAAATGTAAAACCTACAATTGTAAACATTTTAGCTAATGTTATTAAAATATTTCGACAGGAAACATAATCTTAATTTACAGTAATTTTTGACATACAGTAAGAAAGAAAATTTAGTGTTGATGAGAAAAGAAAGAGAGAAAAATTTTCCTTAGTTTTATTCATACGAATTTAAGTGCATTTCTGTACTTTATTTTTCTAAATCAAAAAACAGATAAATATAATTTTATGTCTTAATATTCTTACTCAAATAAGTTCACCATCTTTTTTTCTTAATTTCAAATAAAGTTCTGAGTAACAAATGCATGTCGATTATTTATATGAATTTTACAAGTGTATAATATATTGCAGTGAACTTTTCTCAATTGAATTCCTTTTGTGATTCACACTTTTTATCTTTTTCAATGATGACTCTTTGTCTATTGTGCTTCTAGTAGCTTTTTTTATTGAACACTTGGAAATCCCCGTGCACCACTAAATATCACACGGGACTTACAGAAGAAGACAACACATTACATAAAGACATCACATGCAGAACGTATACTCACACATCACATTCGCTTGCACAACCCCTTTTTATAAGAGAGGGCACATTCAAATATATCAGAGATAGAACAGATAAAGAACAACCATGCCCAAACCGGGATTTGAACCCAGGACGCCCAGATCACAGAGAAGACACGATACCCTCGTACCAGGACGTAGGTTCTCTTTTAGAACCTACGTCCTAAACCTATTATATGGTAGGTGATCCACACCTACCATATAATTATATTAAGAGTAATATAATTATATGGTAGGTGTGGATCACAGGCGTGATTCAAATGGCATCAGTGACAACTAATATAGTTTATTCTAACTTATTGAGCTATCATGGTTATTATGATTCGAATTACTATATACTTCTTATCTCATAATTATAAGAGAGAAGAGTATATCTAATTAGATAATAGGTATTAATCATAGGCGTGAGTCAAATTTTATCAGTGGCAGTCACATAATTAAATCTAACACGTTCTCCCATGATTCATATAAAAAACACGTGATTTGGACGATTATCTAATATGATACTGTTGTTGTTGCTGTTACCTATGGTACTCGCCATGCACAAGCGCGCTGACGTGCCGGCAGCGATTTTAAGCCGATTGAGCGTCTCTTGTTTTTGAAGTAGGCCAATTAAGGCCAAGAATACGACTTAGCTACACAATCAACACAGTCGTTTTGCACATCCCCTTTTTACAGGGGGGGGCAGTCACACATCTCACAGATAGCGCACAGAAGAACAACCATGTCCGAACCGGGCCTCCCAGAACACGAGGAAGACGCGCTACCTCTGTGCCAGAAAGCTGGCATATGACACTTTCTATCTCTTAAATGTAATAAAGAAGAAAATATGTAATTAGATAGTAGATTGAGTCAAAGAGATTCACATGGTGAAAAATGTATTAAAATAAACAGAAATAAATTAAAGTGCGTTCTAATCACATGGAATTCTATACCGAATGAGAAAATGTTTTTGCTGTCATTGAATATGGGTGAAAGCAACGAGTCAGAACAAACATTTAATAGAGAATCGACATGTTAATAGACTAAATGTGTTCAGATAGATATGGCGTGCCAGCGTGGAAAGTCAACTGGAATAATTAGTCGATGAATTTGTGAATTTGAAGCACCGATAAGTGATCTTACTTCTTCACAGTGATTCAAATTCACAAATTTCGATCCTGATTATTCTGAAATAGATCAAGGCGAATTAACTCTTCGTTATCGGAAAAGTGATTTGATGCACAGTGATTCGCTCTAATATTTACCTTGTCTTTGCTACAAAAAATAAAAATACATATTATTGGTTTCAGTTGAATTACATCGAAAAAGTAATCTACATCTTCGGACAACTCGGTAGGAATTTTTAATAATAAAAATTAAAAACTAAATAAATAAAAAGTCAAAATGGTGCGTCGTTTTGAATTGTCACCGATAGTCACCATCCAAGTTCAAAAGGTTAATTTATCTCATACATTAATTTAAAATATTAAATCAGTCACCATAATTTTTTTCTATTGGGGTAGAAAAAAAGTAAGAATTTGAGCTAAGTGAAAAATCCAAATTTCACATCAGAACCATTAGATTTCTGTGCATGAAAATGACTATTATTTCTAATTTTTAACATGGTAAGTCCCTCGTGACTCTGTTTCATGTTGTAGCAACAATATAATCGTATCGAAAGATCGATTTAATTCAGTTATCCCTTCTCTGCTTTAATCAAGAGATAGGGGAAAAAAATCTAGATGGTCTCTTATACTGTTAATTGAATTTCATTGTCATAATTGATGATTATTATAAATTAACTAATGAATAAATATTAACAAATGAATGATTTTTTTAAATATTTTTTACTGAACATTTAGAAATTAAATAATGAATATTTTTTTTATTCAGCGTTTAAAAATTCCCTTACATTACTAAGTATAACACGGGGCTTACAGAAATAGATAACACTTTCATAAAGTCATCACATACAGAAGAGCTACACATGCATCACATTTGCTTGCAAAGCATCTCCTTTTACAATGGAGCACATTCAAATATATCACAGATAGAACAGATAAAGAACAACCATGCCCGAATCGGGACTCGAACCCTTAACGACCAAATTATGGGGAAAATGAGCTAACTCTTGTGCCAGAACGTCGGCTAATCAATAAATGCAAAAGTAAATCTTATGCCTATTAGCAGAGCACTTAAAATAATTATAATAAAGCTTAATTTATGAAGTATTAAAGATGTAAATAAAAATTATATTAGTGGTTTTGTTTTCTTATAATGGGATCCTCTCTCCTCTCAATACTGTTCACTTATTTTCAAATAAAAATTATGATCAAAATCGGAAAATAATAATAAAAAATCGGGATAAAAGAAAAAAAAATTAGAAAAAAACTTTATTTGGATCTGTGAAGGGAGAATATAATATTATTTATTCGTGCTGAGGTTTATTTGATCATTGATTAATCAGTTATTTTAAACATTGAAAAAGAAAGCTCTACGCTGAGATCCCTGAACTTAAAATATATGTTGGGATTCTTACATTCGATAATGATGGATATAAAAGGGAGTATATTTAAACCCCGCCCCACATTACAGACGGCGTTGAACGATTATATACACTGACAGATGACCCGAATATCAAGCGTGAATTGCAACAATCTACTACTTGATATAAAAGAAGAAATTCATATATATTTATATGTGAGGAATTCAGTGCGAACTTCAGACATTGTATGTAGAATAAATATTTCCAAAACTACACCTAAAAGTCAAAACATAAGGTCCTTAACTTTTCTTCCATTCCTAACACAGTTTACACGAGCAATTCAGACGAAAATTAAAGGAAAAGACGAATAAAACGGAATTCATTAGATGATTATTTCGGTAGCATAACACTGTTACAAATCGTTAGGCTCACATGATACATGGGATCTATTTCGTGCCTATTTTATTTTGGAACCTACAACACTTTTTGCAAGAAGATAAAGACTGATGTTCTGATAAGGTGTAACTAGGTGAATTTAAATGATACGACAATGATATCACGTAATTTGACATGATAGATAATTCTAATGGTGATAAATATATGTATAATTTATCACCATTATAACCATTAATAATATACGTAACAGCAACAAAAAATGTACAAATCATTTTGGCTAAAATATCCCTTACAAGGGTTGGTTGATTGGTTGGTGTGTAGGATTTTATTAACGTAAGAACCATTTTTCGGTCAAACTGCAACCGGCAAATGGTTAAAATCATTTCAATATGTTTAAAAACGGGATAAAAAATTTTGATTTTTCCAATGTTTTAAAATTCAACATGCAATATTGATCAGTAAAACTAGAAATTGGAGCAGAAACGATATAAACAAGTCAATAAAATCTAGATAGGATTATAAAACACCGTGATTTTTAGGAAGCGAAATATATTTATGTAAAAATATTCACCCATGAAGTCTAGAAGCCTTAATGATGGCGACGAAGAAAACAAATGATTGAGATGATGATTAAAAAAAGGACATTGTATTAAAACGTGAAAAATGGTAAAATCTACCCGGCATGTCGGACACATCGGTGCTTCGTTTCCAAACGACAAATTTTAATGAGTAGATGTAATGGGCGCGCCCTATGAGAAGACGAGTCCATTTCCTTAGAAGGGATGTGATAGTTTATGCTTAGAATATGTATTTTTTAACATTATTTTTTCATAAAATGATTCAAGAAAAATGTATAATTATTGTGCATAAAATTGAACTAAACGTAGTTCTGTATATTAGATAAAAGCTGAGAAAAAACGAATGGGTTAAATGACATGGGAGAATTTTGAAGTCATCGTTTTTTAATGGCTTAGCTGTTGTTGTTACTTATGGCACTTGCCATTGGACAAGACCCGCTGATGAAAGCATCAGTAGATTTAAGTCGAAAGGAGCGTCTCTTGTTTTTGAAGTAGTGCAAAATAGGGCCAAGAGTACGACTTAGCTACACACTCACCAAATTTGCTTGCACGGCTCCTTTTTACAAGGGGGAGCATAGTCACACTTCTCACAGATAGCACATCCGGGACTCGAACCCGGGGCTCCCAGAACACGAGAAAGACGCGCTACCTCTGATCCAGAGAGCCGGCGATGTTTTAGTACAAAATTAAATTAAAACTATTGAATTACAAACAATTGAAATGATTTTAAATAAGGATGGTGAATAAAAATTATTCATAAAATGGTAATAAAAGCTCTTTTTGTGCCTTTTTTTAGAAAAAAAAAGTCTAATAATTTATATCACCCACAATAAAGAAATTTGTCAAATATTTTAAAAGTTTGTGCTGACGATAGTACACATGTCAGATATATGAGTAAAGTTTTCTTTTGTATATTATCGAGTAAAAAAATCAATTAAATTTTTATAAATATACTACATTTATCGAATATACTATTTTTTAATCGAAAGTTGCTTTATAACATTTCTTTTAATATTTTTCGAAAAAATTATACACCAGAATATAAATGATGATTCTTTAATTCGGAGTTGGAGGGTTCTTGAAAGTATAAATATAAGCTAAACTCTGACAATATGGAAAGAAAACAACAATGCGTTTTGGGGATTAGATTAGTTTCAACTAAGACGTTTTATGGAATAATTCAGTTTTAATTTCTGAATCAAGACAATATTTATTTGAGAATTTTTCATTTGTTTAAAATAAATCATTCAAAAATTTCGCTGCTAAAAATTAAAATTTACTCATTTATTTATAACAGCCTAAAAAATCGGTCTCAAAAGCTATCCATAAAAAACACTGTTTAAAAAAGATCATTGCTAAAAAATATTTTTCACAGCCTTGAAATAAATAAACAATCCATAAAAAAATATCAATTAAATAGTTCATTGCTAATTTTTTATTTTTATTTTTTCAGCTTAGAAAAAACATTGGATTAAAAAACCAGCTATAAAGAAACCATTCAAAAAGTTCATTGATAAAACAAATTTAAAATTCATTGGTTTACTTTTTACAGCCTAGAAAACAAAATTGGTTTCAAAAGTCAACCATAAAAATTCCATTATAAAAGTTTATTGCTAACAAAATTTAAAATTAACCGGTTTATTTCATCACAGCCGAAAAAAGAAATTGGATTAAAAAAACATCCATAAAAAAAAACTCTACTCAAAAAGTTCATTGCTAAAAATTTTTTAAACTGATTAGTTTATTATTTAAAGTCTAAAAAAATGATTTAAGCACCATCAATTAAAAAAACACTAAAAAGATTATTGCTAATTTTTTTTTCATTTACTGATTTATTTTCTATAATCTAGTAAAAAAATTAAATTCAAAAACTATCCATAAAAGAATCACTCATAAATTTCATTTCCTGGTATATTTTTTATGGTTTAGGGTAAAACACATCGGATGAAAACAACAAATTGATAAACAAAAGACTTCAAACAAAATATAGCAACAAACATGCTACCCTACTCAAAAAGGTCATTGTTAAAAGAAATTTAAAATTTAGCGGTTTATTCTCTTAAGTCCCCCCCCACACAAAAAAGATTTAAACACCATTTACAAGAAAGAAAACACTCAAAAAGATCATAGTTAATTTTTTTATTTACTAATTTATTTTATATCACCTAGAGGAAAACAAATCAAATCTAAAAACCATCCATAAAATAAAACCCACTTATAAATTTTATTTTCTGGTTTATTTTTTATAGCTTAGGGAAAAACACATCAGATGCAAGCTACAAATTAATAAATAAAAGACTTCAAACAAAACATAGTAACAAACATACTTCCTTACCCAAAAAGTTCATTGGTAAAAAAAAATTTAAAATTTAGTGGTTTATTTTTTGAAGACTAAAAAAAAAATATTCAAACACCATTCACAAAAAAAAAAAAAAAAACTTGAAAGGATTGTTGCTAAATTTTTTTTTTCATTTACTGATTTATTTTCGATAACCTAGAAAAAAACCTAAAAACCATCCATAAAAAACCACTCTGGAATTTCGTTTTCTGGTTTATTTTTTATGTCTTAGGGAAAAACACATCGGATACAAAGGGAAAAATACATCGGATGCAAACAACAAATTGACAAACAAAATATAGTAACAAATATGCTACCCTAATCAAAAAGTTCATTGCTAAAAAAATTAAAAATTTATTGGTATTCTTTAAAGTCTAAAAACAGGAAAAAAAAAAGACTCAAAAAACAATCGCAAAAAAAAAAAAAAAAACCCTCGAAAAGATTTTTGCTATTTTTTTTTATTTATTTTATGTAACCTAGAAAGAAAAAAAATCCAAAAACCATCCATAAAAAAACACTCATAAATTTCATTTCTTGGTTTATATTTTTAGAGTTTAGGGAAAAACATATTGGATACAAACAACAAATTGATCAATAAAAGAATTCAAACAAAGCATAACAGTCAACCAAAGAAAATAATAATAATATAAAAAAACAATAAAATAAATAAATAAGAAAATAAATTAAATAATAATAATAAAAAAAAGAGAAAAACTTACCTTCCGCATCTTTGCAACTGAATTTCCAGGAACATTTTTATATTCTTGCATAAACTGCTCCAATCAATCAATTCTTTCATTTGAAAGCAAATTGATAAAACTCAATTAACACTTCACACTCAGAGAGAGAGAGAGATGGGGAAAAAAAAACCCACGTCAGGTCTGCACATAACAATAATCACAGGAGGGGATTTCTACTTTCTTCGGTCCGCAGAAACCTCCAGAAGGCACAAAAGACAAGCCTGGAAAAGAGGATAACTGCTAACTAGGGCCTCCACCGCCGTTTGACACGTTAGATTAGGCGGGATCATCAAATGAAGGTAATCCTGGTGCGGTTCCTCTTCTTTATCTGCTCGCTCCGGGAAGATTTCTTCTTCTTCTGGAGCAAGAGTTTCTTTGCAAAAAGGGGGAACTTCTTAATCCAGAAGCCGCGATGAAAGATTCGGGATTGGCGGACTTCATCTCCGGCATGGATGCTTTAATTAAAGTTCCAGATCTGCCCCCGGCACGGATAACAAGCGGATGGGATCTTTTTTTCTTCTCTTCTTCTTTTCCGGTGGTTTTTTTTAGGGGGTGTAATAACTTTTCCAAAAAGATCTGAGAGAGGGGTGGGTGGGTTATGAATGGTGGGAAAAAAGAAATAAGTGGATGTCTAGCTGTTGAACTAAAGGAAATATTGATAATCAGTGGGTAAATTAAAACATTTGTAAACGTTGGTGAAATTTATAAACTTGAAGATGGTTGACTGGTTGGTTGTTATATGTTTAACTCCTTGTTCAGCTTTCTCAAGATTATAATTCTGAAAGTTGCAACTAGAGGGTGTCACAAGAAACAAGGAACTGTTTAACAAAATTTTTTTTGCTTTATTCATTAATTATTTTAGTTTATTTTAAGACTTAATTTATTCAATAATTCCTTGTGTATTTTTTTCTTGTAAGTTAGAATTAATTAATTTTATTCTTTAAGAATTTAGTTAATTTTATTCTTTAAGATTCTATCCTATTCAGCAGTTGTTGACAGCGCACCACTCATGTTGGATATATAAGAGATGCTGTTGGTGAAGTGCTTACGTGGCCTTTGTGAATAAAGTCGGGTTTTGTTGGATTATTGAGGTAGTGATTCTTATGTGTGTTTTCTGGTAGTTTTCCTAATATGCATAGCATCAAATGGATACTTCGTGCTTTGTTTGGAAGGAACCAAATTCATTAGAAATGACAGTAAGTATTTTAGTGAACGGTTGGATTAAAAAGTATACAGTCCGCTCCTTATAGCCGAATCTATTAAAATCATTCTCCACCCCTTAAACGGTTTATTTTCCTTACTATCTAATAAGATGACACCTTCTATTTTAGAATATTTTTCTTAATTTGATTCAAATGGAAATCCATGGAATACTTGACTTAAATACGTATTCGAAGTCATTTTACTATTGAATTATAATTGTCATGAATGATTTATTTAACTATCAAAATTCGATAAATCAATGCACGTACGGCGTACGGACAAACCGGTTAAAGTGTTAATAGTACCATAAAAGAAAATACTTATAATTTTTTGAATAACAAATGAAATTATTAAATAATTAGTTGAAATTTAGGAACCTAAAACGGTTAGTTGGTTTAGGATATTCAGTGCAACTAGAAAATGTTAATATAATATTAAAATAAATATATTTATTTCTTGATATTTAGAAACCTGAAGATGGTTAGTTAGTTTAGAATATTCAGTCTCATTAAGAAATGTTAATGTAATATTAAAATAACTGTATTTGTTTGAAATTTAGGAAACTAAAAAAAATGCTTATTTGGTTTAGGATATTTAAGGTAAACAAAAATGGAAATGTTAATATAATGTTAAAATAATAGACTTCATTCCTTTAAATTTAGATGGTTGGTCGTTAAGGATATTCAGTGTCATTAGGAAACGTTAATATAATATTAAAACACCTGTATTTGTTCCTTCAAAAATTAGGAAACTAATTTTGTAGAAATAATTAAATAAAAAGCGGTAATAGGATCATGAAATTAGAGAATGTTTTAGAATGAAGTTACTTTATATATGTGTGTGTGTGCATAAATTATGTGTGCGTTAATTATGCAAAAATTAAATTATTTCACCACTAGAGGTATAATTTATAAGAGGAATAAGAATAAGTGGTAATAAATATAACATAAATGATAAGAAATACATCAGTCTACATCGCGACACAAGATCAGAAGAGCCTGAGAGTTTTAACTTTAATGGTTTTTATTATTTTGAGGAGCATTTCTTTGACACGCGTAGCCTTATGAAAAGGAAATTTAGATACCGTTAAAGGAATGTTATAAACGTTAAGGATTTTTATCCCTTCACTTAGAGCAGAAGAAAAGGTTGAAGTGAGTGTTTTATAAAGCGCGTGTTGAATTAATTAAACAAAGGAAAGTGGAATTGGATCATGAAATAAGAGACGTTTTTAGAATGGATTAATTTAAGATAAAAAATGGAAAAATCAATTAAGATTTAATTTAGATTTAAATAAGAGAGAAAGCTCTTTTGAAATCTTGTAAATTTGCTTTATTCCATCCCAGGCGACATAATTTGTGTTCAAGAAAAAAAGCGAATGAGATATGTCAGTCCATGACACAAGAGAAGAGTCAAAGAGCGAAAAGAGCTCGAAATATCCCCCCCCCCCAATGATTTCATATAATGGAATTCTGATAGAGATTCTTTTGACACGTGTAGACTTAAGAAAGGGGAATGTAGGTAAATTTAAATATATATAGGTAAATATTTTAAATATATATAGGTATATATATATATAGGTAAATATTTTAAATATATATAGGTATATATATAGGTAAATATTTTAAAAGACCTCAATATTCCTTTTGAATATGAGAAAATGCAAAAGTCACCAGTTTTAACCAGACCGTGTCCAGAAATAATTAAATACAAAGTGGGGAAAAGAAATAAGAGATCAATTTTGTATAAAGTTAACATGGCCTAATTTCAGATATAATTTAGAGGATTATTTAAAATTGAATTTAGATTTAAAAATATCATTATATATATTTAAAATACATTTTATTTTGCATATATAAAATGCACCCAGAGGAAAAAAATTTCTGTTTAATGTGACATTTCCATTATCGGAATTTGTTAATGATACTTATTATTTTGACATTTAAATAAAATAATGAAGGGGGGTGTATAATTCTGTCATCTTAAATCATTATCAACAAGAAGATAAACTTTTGTCGGGCAAATCCTCTTTATACAAATCACTTTTCGAATAGAGGGAGACATGTCCGATTCTAGATTTCCATGTAATGCCAGCCAGCCATATCAATAACACTTCTTTCTCCCCACCTGATTGCTTGGAAGCAGAGAAGCGAAAAAGCAATAATCGATTAATGGGCGACCAACAAAAACCGCCATTAAAAGAAGGGGCAGCGATTATTGCCCGATTAGGGGCAACGTTGTCAGTTCACCCTTTCACCAAGGATGCAGGTCCATCAATATAATCTTCGAGGGTCCCCCGGAATTGTTTCTTCCTGCGAGCCAAGTGGCGAGGAACATACAAAAATTTCTGCCTTTTATTCTTTCATCTTTGTGAGGCATTTGTACGACAAGATGGTCAATTTTTTTTTCTGTTATTGTGGTTGGACAAGGCTGGACCACAAGATTAATGGTCCTCCTTGACCCATGTGTAGTCTGACGGGAGTCAACGACTGCTTCGTGCTTCGGTACAAGTATTTTTTTTATACATACATGACTTTGCTGCTTTTCTGCTGGTTTTTTTATGTATTCTTTCGGCATTTTTGCAGCAGCCAGCCAGCAAGCAACCCGTTGCGAACTTTTTGCGTCCGCTAGTTGACGACAAACATGTTGATGGATAGCAGGGCAGGACAAAGAGAGAGAGAGAAAAAAAAAAAAGAAGTAGTGGGGGAGGGTGGAAGAGAAGCTTTTTGTTCTTTTTATCGTCAGCAGTCGGGAGGGAGGTGCTGCCGAAAATCTCCAAAAGGTACCGAGAAAGAGGAAGGGAAACAGATGAAAAAAAAAGTTGCAAGTACAACTAGGACAGATTCTGGTAAATTGAAACAAAGCGTGCCGCGACACACAGACGGGAAGATCGGTGATGGGACAGTTGTATTATCTCATGTGTTTTGTCGCAGATTGGAGTCAAACGAGGGCAACTGGAAGAACATTTGAGATAAAAATGAAACACACCTTTGGAAACTGCCGAGTTAAACGTTTAAAACAGGACCAAGAATAAACCTGAAAAAAATAATAAGATATCAGACTTCTATCATTCATATATATACATCATACACGATATCTTTCTATCTACATAAAGTTCAAATAATAGGCATTACACACACACACACACACACACACACACACACACACACACACACACACACACACACACACACACACACACAAATTGTTACTTAAATTTTATCCCTTAATTTGGTACATTGTTTTTTAAAATCTAGAAGGATTAATCTCACTATTAAAAGATTTAATAGGGGAAATGGGTGTAGAAAGATTTTTTTTGTCATAGAATTGGAACAAATTTAAGCATAAAAAATATTTTTATATCATCTTAAAACTATACAAGTAATATAAAAGATTTTTTGTCGATTCCTAGTTAGAATAACAAGGATTTTTTTATTTTAATTAATTTTTACTAAACAATTGCAATTAATATAAACAATTTATCAAAAAGATTATTGATTTTCGCAAGAATTGAACTCGTATTCTTTTCCTTCAAGTGAAAAATACCGAAATCCTCGCATTTCACCGACTGTGCTATTGCCTTTCGATTTCGATTTTCATTACAATCTGCTAAACTGCATTTAAAGTATTAAAAATTAATTAAATTTAATTAATGAATTGATATTTTAAAAAACTGTATTAGCATCGAGTGTCATCCACGGCAAGTTTGAAAAAATGTATTTGAACTTGAGTGGACGAATAAAAAGTATTTTATTAATGATTGAAAATTTGAACAAGATATATAAATATATGTAGGAAAAATGAGAACTAATAGTAGAAACTGAAAAAAAAGTTTTTCAATGGCACAAATTTCATGTTTAATATGATTATTTTTCGAATTTTAATCAAAATTTCAATATTTTTAATGCAATGATATCATTTAAATGGCGGTCTGAAGACTAAAACATTTTATGGGACTGATTATGTGAATTCGGAAGCTATACGACGTAACATGATATTATTTTGCTTTTTCTTACGCACACCAAACATGCACGTCCCCAACCCTTCCGTTACAACAGCACAAAGAAATTAAGTGGTCAATATTCTGATGATCATATTAAGAAATCACGAAAATAATATAAAAATGCCCATTTCATGAAGGAAACATAAGGAAAGCATATTTAAGTTGTTACTAAATACATACAACAAAATAAAAGACGAATACAGTGTGTTAATGACAAAATATCAACAAATTATTAATGTTCTCACAGAACGTAGAAAAATTCATTTACATTTTTAACTAACATTCATATACATTTTAAATCAGAGACGATTTGTATCATCTGCATTTATTAAATATAAATGAGAATATGTGCGTGTTGCGCATTCATCATTTTATAAATCAGGCTGTTTGACCAAGACCGACAAAAATTAACACAAATATACTTCGGATAATTAGATTCTACCACCTTCATTTATATTCATTGAAATTTTAATTAAATAAAAATTAAACCTGATTTCGAAGGTTTTTAAAGATGATTTCCAAAAATATAATTGCAACGAGAAGAATTTTTTGGCATCATTTTAGGATTTAAAAAAATGGCCCTTGTTAATGTCACCGATGATTGTCGTGCAAATTCTCCCTCCTAATTTTTTAAAATAAAAAAATTTGCAAATTTTAAAAAAATTTAAATTATTGCATTTACTAATCAGATAATTTTCTTTCATTGATATAAACCATAGAAGGAAGATAATATATATTATTTTCCAATTCACATGAGAAATAAGAGGTAAAGTACAGCGAATCTGTACTTTAGATTCACGCATAGGATATCAATAGGTCTATTCAGATGCTTAATGTATACAATTTAACAGAAATTTAACAATATTAAAGCAATCCGAATTTAATGTATATCACAATTTGATCCCTTGAAATATTTTAGTACATTTGATTAAAAAACATAAATACCATATTAACAGTTATTTATAAATGCGAATGCTAAATACTAATAAATTATAAATGATAATATTGATATATCAATGATTTGTTGGAGGCATAGGATGAGACAAATTTAACACGCGCATCAGATCAACATGCTATTTAAATTTCTTTTACAATATTTGAAATACTTCAAAACTTGTCGTCATCTAAGTAAGGTAAAATTAGTCTTTTGAAGATCCCTCCCCGCTAAAGAAAAAAAAAACATTTTAATCTTAAACATTTACTTAAAAATCAACGATTTTTTGACGATTTTTTCCAATAAATATATTAACGGAATTAAATATATTTATTGGAATCAATCGGATGTCATAATTCACATGGCAAACTTTATGGCACATGTCTTCTAACCTCTACCATCTTACGTCTTATTATATGACGTCACATCTTCCTAAAAGATGAACGATACACTCCCAAATTAAACTAATACTGAGTGTTTTATGCGTTTCGCATGAACACGCAATCATTCCATTAAAAAAATCATGGCGCGACTGAAAACGTTGAAATCTACTTAAGAAATCGAATCAAATTTTCTTCAAAACGAATCCACAGACACCAAACCAAAAAGAAAGCAAATAAAATATCGTTCAGGAAGGCAAACATCTGTTAAACGCTGCAATTTCAATTACCCCTCCCCCACCCCCTATCCGGTCACAAAACTCCGACGGAACATTTAAATCCCCATCTACTACCTACTTAATCATTCCAAACAAGCAACACATCCCACTTCTTAAATACTTTACGACAAATACAACACCCCGGCTTCATCTGAGGGGGGGGGGGAGGTAGAGGAAGCTAACACCCATCGCTAACAACCTGTAAAACTTGCAGCAGCGCTTTCAAATAGTCCTCCGGCACGACCGACAACCCTCCCCTCCTTAATCCGGCATTCATAACAAACGCTGGCCGAAATTGATTCCGCGCAAGGGCATCGCCTTCATTACCCTAATTATACGCGCTCTAATGAGAGCGGCGTTGCGGTCGGCAGGGGCTTCTTAAGAGGTAATCAACGGACTGAGATTACCTGAGATAGCTATTACAGGTTTTCGGGGTAAGAGCATTCCGGTAATTAAAGGACAGTCTTTTCCTGCAAGAGGCGGCAGTCAACTGCTGAAGGGAGCTTAAGGTTTTGCTCGGGCCCCGGCTATTAGGGTTCTTGTTTGCGAGGCTTTTAGGGTTCGATTCTCCTGGGGAAGGAGAAGGGAATAAAATGAGAGATGATTTCAATTGCATATGTGATTTATGCTGCGAATTAATAAGGGGTTTGTGGCTAAAAGAATTATGGCTGGAGGCACTACTGTATCACGATGACAATCAGCAATAATGACCTTTCCGAACAACAATTTCTAAAATCTTTTTCAATTCTTATTTGAAGGGGGGTGAGTCGAAGATATTATTACAAAAATAATTAAAGTGATTAAGAAGTTCTATCCAAGCCACCACGTTTGGATCAAGCCAAAAACTTTGTTCTGGGTCCAAGAAGCAAAATAAATGAGCTCTATTTAGATTGAATAGCACAAAATTATAGCAAAATATAGCTTTTAAATTTTTTTTTATTTTCTCGGATATTTAGTAGAGAGAAATTTTTAGTAATTGTCAAAAAATTCAAAATCGAGATTTCAACGAACCCTAACGTTTTTGACCTCTCTGAATTAAAAGAAATATTCCAGGAAAATGTCCGTCTGTTTGTTGCAAAGATAACTAAAAATACTTCGATCTAGAAGACTGATATTTTGTATAGGATCTTTCTATCAAATTTGCAGATTTCTACTAAATTTTGAGTGAAATCTGTTCAGAGGAAGTTTGCCAGTTCGATTATAAGTTAATGCAGTAACTACGAAACGAAGAGAGCTATATAAATAAGATTCAGCACCCAGATTTAACATTTGTAGTGAAGACACCTGTCAAATTTTGAGCCAACTCCAATAACGAGTGACTGTCTGTCGGTCTGTACTTTGACAAGTATGTAAACGTGATAAATTAAAAACAGAATGACTTAAATGTACTAAATTTGGTGAGTGATTTCTTGAGTAAAATTGTAACCCTTTGTTCAGTTTTGGCTCTGTGTTCAATGCTGACTCTTTGTTCAATTTTGGCTCTTTGTTCAATTTTTGCTCATTGTTCAGTTTGGACTCTGTTCAAATTCAGCTCTTCGTTCAATTTGAATCCGTTGGAAAAATTGCTTCTGAAGCAGAAATTTTATTTTGAGATTTTATTAACGGGATGCGTAATCTCCAAAAGGGACTGATCACCGAAATTAATTACGAGAGGTTAATCTCGACGAATTAACGAGAAATAAATTAATAAAGAGAGATTATTCGCCAAAAAAAAGAAAGAAAAGAAAACCTCGCCAAGTATGGTCGATAAATTAAGTAGAAATGCCAAATTCACGTCAAAAGTTAGTATATAATTGAATGCCAATGCCATGATAGACTTTCTCTGGCATGATAAGTTTATTAGAGAGCATGCTGGAAAAGTTTGAGGAGATTATTTATTCTATTCTGTCAGATCTTAAAAGAAAGAAATATTGATCATATTGGATTCTTGAAGATTATTAGAGTGGCAGTAAATAACCGGTGGAAATGGACACTTAAAAATTTCTCACATACTTTCCAATGAAGTGCTTATTCTATTTCCTTCCCCCAAAAATTATGGATTTTGGGTAAGACCACGAATGACAGTACGGCATTAGTGATCTATAATTAACACTAGAGCAAACAGTGTTAAATTCAAACCTAAATTTACCATACCTTCCAAATTGGCGGGTTTCTGATCATTATGGCTTTCATTGCAACTTTGGCTTAGTTTAAGTAAATAAAAGAATGTAATTTAACAAAAACAACAATTAATATATTAATTAATTATTAATTATTAACTTTAAAAAAACTCCAGGAAAACATTCCGTATCTGAATTTATAGGATACCTATTTAGAGATTTTAGATTTAAACTGAATCTTAACCAGAATAAAATAAATTCCATTATGATGGCTGCCGAACACCGTGGATCAATCAATATAATTTCATACGAAAAATGTAAAACAAAATTTTCCAGAAAATGAATGAAAAAACGTATTAATGTCCAACATTGTATAAATAATCGATAAAATATAAACTTTGAAATTATAAAAACCGTCAAATTTTTATACTTATTATGGAAGTTAAAAGGGCTGAGTAGATTTTGAGGAATATATCATTTCTCTTAGATTTCGTTAAAAGTCGTCATAAAGTTTTAGACCAATGCATAAATTGTAACACAATTTTAAGCATGGAATTTGAAAAAAATTAAAAATTCGTCAAAATGATGGTTTTGGAAGTTCTAGTGTTAAGAAACGTAAACGAAAATCTAACAATTTTACTAAATCTACCGTGCGAATAGGGATTTTGAACGGCTTTTCGTTGGCCAAATTTAACCATAACTTGAACTACAGTATTAGATAATTTACCAAATTTCGTCGATTTACGTCATATTGATTATTAGTTATAGCGTGTCCAAATAATATATAAGGACAGAACGATTAGAATTAGATCAAAAATCGACAAGAATCCATATTTTAGTATCTATATACAACCTAAAGCTGAGTACAGAATTTCATCTTCCTATATATTTAAGCATCGATTTCATTTTACTCAAATGGACAGACAGACAGACTTTCTAAGAATAGATTTATCTCATAATTTGATTAAATTTTACAAATTTGGCAGTAATTCCATGTATTAAATTTCACCCGCAGGACTAAAGATGTTTTTGTGTTATCGAGTTCACAGGCAAACAGACAGATATAAAACCAAAAATATTTTTTAAGAAGTCTTCTAATCCCCCCCCCCAAAGTATACTATCTTAGCCTACAATTACCAAATGTAATCACACATCTTTGTTTACGAATGAATGAGAATTAAAGATTCAGTTAGTTTGTTTATTATTATCATTGTTGATGTTAGTAATGGCATTGGACAAGAGCTCTGAAAGCCGTCAGAAATTTTAAGCCGAGTAAGCGCCTCTTGTTTTTGTAGTAGCACCGACTAGGGCCAAGAGTATGACTTAGTTACACACTCAATACATACGCTTGGACAACCCCTTTCTACAGGGGGGCACGTTCACACACCTCACAGATAGTACACAGGAGAACAACCATGCTCGAACCGGGGCTCGAACCCGGGACACCCAGAACACGAGGAAGACGCGCTACCTCTGTAATAGGACGCCAGCATTGTATTTATTACAAAACTATTAATCAACGCACAATTTTTTTAAAATTTGTACTCCCTTCGAAATTTGTACTATCGATATTTCAAAATAACCTCCTCAGTTACAACTAATTTTCATAAAGTTTTAAAAGAATTTCTTAATTTCAGATTTTAAAAAGACCCCAAAAGAGACAACAGCTCCAAACTCACTCAAAATTCATCATCTACTTCAAATAAAAACCACCTCGGACAAGTTCATTACATTTTTAATGGAATATGGTGTCGCAGACCAGAGAGCACGCGTTTCACAGATATTACGTGTGTCACTTCTAATTTCACGCGTTTGATATGTTGCGTTAATTAAATTCACTCCCCCCCCCCGAGTGCTATCGTTTCTGCCATCAACCGAATTATCTTCTTACTCGAAGCAGAAAGATAAGGGGAGAAATAAAAAAGACCCAACAGAGAGCGAGGCAGGTGATATCAAAGATGGAACTTATGCGATCATCTGCATGGAAGTGAAAGCTACTGTCAACCGCTTTTCTTGCTTTCGGTGCTAACTCAATTTTTAACTCCACCGAGATGGCTTTATGAGTCGGAAGTATCATTTCTCATTGATTTAATTAGGTGCATTTTTCACAAAACATTCTCGGTTGTACTTGTATACACATGGATTAGAAATTGACACCCGTTGATTATATTGTATCATAATTGTAACAAAAAGTTGCGTAATGCAATGTTGCGGACGAAAAGTAACACGTTTTTTGAAAATTAAGATCATAATGCTTATTATTTGTTTGACTTAGATAGGATCATTTTTCTCAAAACATTCTCGTTTGTACCTGTTTACAATTGATTTGTAAATTAATGCCCGTTGATTATATAGTATCATAATTGTAACCAAAGTTGCGTAATGCAATGTTGTATTGTTGAGGATGAAAAGTTACACTTTTTTTTGAAAATTAAAATTATAATACTGATTATTTGTTTGATTTAGATAGTAGCATTTTTCACGAAATGTTCTCGTTTGTACATGCATACATATGGATTAAAAATTGTAACAAATGGATTACCATAATTGTAACAAAACTTGCGTTGTTGCGAATGAAAAGTAACGCGTTTTTCTTTTTAAATTAAAATCACTTTTATTTGTAAAAATAATGATATTTATTTGCTTAATTTAATAAGAAAAATCTTCGACAAAACATTTTAGTTTGTAAATGATTATTTGATTTGGAAATCGATAGTCGTAGATTATATTGTGTTATAATTATTAAAAAAAGTTGCGTAATGTAATGTCGCATTGTTGCGGATAAAAAGCAACGTGTTTTTTTAAAGTAAGATCATAATGGTTATTATTTATTCATTTAATTAGAAACATTTCTAATAAATATTTTTGTTTGCGCATGTATGAGAATCGACACTTCTCATTCATTATAAATGCATCATAATTCTGAAAAAAGTTGCGTAATGTAATGTATCATAACTGTGACAAATGTTGCGTTGTTGCGAATGTAAAACAAAGCGTTTCTTATTGTATTATAGTGTATTGTTTTTAGTTATTGTATTATAATAGTAACAAAAGTTGCGTAATGTAATGTTACACTGTTGCGGATGAAAAGCACTGGTTTTTAAAAAATAATGATCATGTTTATTATTTGTTTGATTTAATTAGAAGCATTCTTGATAAAATATTCTCGTTTGTACATGTATATCTGTTATGGGAATTGATACTTTTCATTGACTATAAATGTATCATAATTCTGATAAAAGTTGCGTAATGTAATGTTGAACTGTTGCAGATGAAAAGAAACGAACCCTTTTTAAAAATTACGATCTCAATATTTATTATTTGTCTGAATTTGTTAGAAACATTTTTGGCAAAACATTCTCATTTGTACATGTTGACACTTGATTTGGAAATTGATACTCCTCGCTGATTTCATTTGTATCATAATTATAACAAAAGTTGAGTGATAAAATGTTGCATTGCTTCAAAAGCCAAAACAACAACAACAACAACATTAGTTGTTTTTTTAAAGTTAAGACACTAATGCTTATTACTTGTTCGATTTAATTAGAAGCATGTTTGACAAAATATTCTGTTTTGTATACGTATATTTGGTTTGGAAATGGATGCTTCGCGTTGATTATAAATGTATCTTTACTGTGATAAATGTTGCAAATAAGTAAAAAAAAAAAAAAACGAGATTTTTTAAAAAAGATAATATGATAATTATTATTTATAAATTAGAGGGAAAAAGATATTTTCAAAAATTTTTCATTATCAGATGCATGGATTATAGTTTTTTTTGATCATTTACTCTTGCCTAATTTTTTAATAATCTAATTAAGTAACATCTTGCATTCCGAAAATGCACTATAAAATAACTGTAGTGCTTGTGAATTAATGCAAATTTTCTAATTAATTCTAGCATCCTTGAATGATTTAATTTCAGCTAATAAATTCGAGAATCGATAATTCTATGCTCGGAAGCTACACGAGTATAATTTAGATATATTAACATTCCGTAGTAAAGCAATACTTTGACTATTTTGGGCCGGACCTCGTAATATTGAGCCACGATCAGAGGGCAAGGACGACACCTGAGCTGGAATCCCCCTTCTCTACACCACACCAGTGGTAGGAACTTTTAACCATGATAGATTTAACATGCAATAGACCCCTTTACACGACGATTCTTCGGTGGAAACGGGTTTAGAGCCTGAAAGCCTACCACTCATGAGCCGAGATCTTACCACCAGGACATCGCGGCCTCCGAAATATGCATGGATACGACGTATAAAGGGTTAAAAGAACCAATTTTATTTTAGAATTCTGAACAATGCCTTAAAAAACGAAAGAAAACTGTTCGTATAAAAAAATTTCTATGCGAATCAAAAGAACGGTTAAAATAAAAATATTAAGACAAAAGAACTGTTATAAATCAAGGATTTTTTAACATAAAAATGTTAATGTAAATCAAAAGAACTGTTAAGTTGTTAAACATTAAAATAAAAGAACTGTTAATAAAAATTAAAAGAATTTTTAACATAAATTAACTGAACAATTGTTAATACAAATCAAACTAACGCAATATTTAAGAATTCTGAATAAATAATTCGGAATAATATATTCAAAATGCATTCTTTTTTAAAAAAAGATTTCTGCTTAAATTGAAATTAATTTTTTTTCTCCAGGATTAATGATTTTTATTTAAAAGAATCCGATATTTTTCACTGACAGTTTTTTTTACATTTTAAATAAAATACTTCATTTTGCAATTAAGTAATTGCATTACGCTGCGCAATGGCAATTCTCTCATAATTGATTTCGGAGTATTAGCCGAAACCCAAAAAGTTTAAAATTTGATTTTATCGACATTTGAAATCACTTCAAAAATGGATGTATCCATTAATATGCATATTTATTGATCTTTATCATTTAAGTGTCAGGACACAACAAAACGTTCTTTGAAAAAGATTTAGTATGGAAGTCAAATTCTATGAATCAAAAATAAAATTATTGTACAAACCATTAGAAATTAAATTTAAAAATACAAATGGTATTTTATTATAATATTTCAGACTAAATCCATTTAATTTATACAACTAATATAATATAATAAACTGAAAGAAAATAGTAATTTCAAAATTTGAAATCAATAAGCAAATCAATAACTCAAGGATAGTCGATTACTACTGATAAAAAGATAATCGCAAAAGAAGAATTATACATAAAAAGTTTTAGATATATGTAAAATTTAATCTAGAATTTCCTTTGACAGACTTAATAAAATATTTTTTAAATATAATTCTAAGTGAATTTCTTAACGTGATTCAATTTTAAAAACAAAAACGTCTATGATTTATTAAAAATGATACTTGAATTCGTACATTTAGAAAGATATAATAATTTTCTTCTTTCTATTATTCAAATGCTGTTTTTAGACCAGCCTGTTTGATTGATGTCTGATGAAACTAGTTTAAAGAACAGAACAATAAGAATTGAATTAATTATTGATCAGTATTCCCAGAGGTAGATTTAAAATAATCAGATATTGATGTTGCCATTCACTGAAGTCCAGATAAATGAAGTTCTTTTGAAAGTGCGCACACACACACACACACACACACACACACACACACACACACACACACACACACACACACACACACACACACACACACACACACACACACACACACACACACACACACACACACACACACGGGTAGGCAATATTCTTTGCCAGAAATATAAATAAAAACTAACATTTTACTTATAAAATGTCTGTTTCTTTTTACATTTATAAATGATTATCCTTGACTTACAAACTAAATCATAGTCACGAATAAAATTGCAATCACAATATTTGTCTGAATATGTAATCATGATAACCGAGTGTAAGTTCATACGCCTCCTTTCATTTTGAAGCGGACACTAGCGATTCATGCTATAGCATTACATTTTAATAAAAAGATTTTTATATAATTATACACAAATTTGAGATCAGGTCTTCAAATAAATATACTTAAAAATAAACTTAACTATAACTGTTACAAAATTCTAACACGGTATTAAAGCTGAGTTCTATTAAAATTTTCTATTCTTTTTCCACCATGCGCTTTGCAAGATAATTTACAAAACGCGGAACTTTAACAGAGTCGTTCAATAGATAAAACATTGAACGATGTCACCAATAGATTGCAAATAGTTCTATCCATAAAACTGACATATCAGTATTTGTATAAAATAAACAATGATATTAAGTTAAACGTATCGATAAAATAAAATAAAAAGCCATTCTACACATGAAATGGGATTGAACACACTACATTCCTGATTTCCAGTGTGAACATCAGACATAACTATTCCAACGTACTGACAAAGTATTAAGTGGGGCTCGTTTGGAATATTTTATCCATTCTCCAGCATTCTACATATGAAATGGCATTGGGCATTGAGCATTTTCCTGGCTTCCAATAAGGACATTAACTATAATCATTCAAATGTGCTGAAATATATTCATATGAGGCGTTTTTAAAATATTCATTCAGCAACTCGTCATTCATTCTGTCCAAGAGGAATCACCAACATCTGAACTTCATTGTAGCTTTCGGATTAAAAAAAAATATTAAGAAATAATGTTGCCGATAAATAACAAGTGAAACTATTCTAAAAAATGAGAGGTTAGGTGTTTATCAAACGAATAAAAAATATTTACTTCAAACAAAGCGATAAAACACAGAATAGTCATTTCACTCATAAAGTAGAATTGGGCAGAACCACCATCTGTGTCCATTTTGTTTTTTCAACACTCGCTGATAGATGTACTTCAAAGCAAGAGTTGTAAAAGGTTAGATCATTTCCCAGAGGACAATACTTATAATTAGTACAACATTCCACAACAACGCCATCTATCGAGCTTTTGAAAAATTGTCCCAATTATATTGAGGCAGAGGCCCCACTAACATCCGTAAAAGAAAGACGTCTGTCATCACGCGTCAAGCGGTTCCCTCTCGCTAAGTACGCGGCTACACGGTAATATGTTTTCAGTCATAATATTTTCCTACCTCTAACGTCCTCCTAGAGGAAATAATCTAACTTTCTGATCATTAAATATCGCCCTGTTTTAATCCCTTTTTAATATTTCCCTGTAGATACTCCCCCTGTAAATATTTCCCTTTAATTCTAAATAAATTCTTTTATTGTTTTAAAGAAATCTCTTCATCTTTCGTTTGCATTATCTTAATCATAGGTTTAGAAACTACCCCGCAAATATTAAAAAATCCCTAGACATCACGCCACTAAAATCCTGCTATCTGGAGAGTCTAATTTTTGGAAGATTTATTAGAAAACAAGTGAATCTATCCTGCAAGTTGATAGGGTCGCGGCGCCCTGGTAATAAGGTCTCGGTTTCGAAACCGGAGGATTTCAGGTTCCAGACCTGATTCCGCAGATTAAATCCGTCCGGGCAGACGTCCTCTTGCTGGTATGGATAAGAAAGTGCCAGCTCATGTATCGTCCTCGTTATCAGACTGCTATTCAATATTAAGAATTCCACCCTAAAATAGACCTAATGATGCTTTAAAAAACGGGACGTAAATATACAGTAATACACAGTAGAATGTATAAACTAAACCTACAAATTTATATGTTTATGTTCATCAGATGAATTAAGTTCAAGCAAAATGATAAAATACAGAATGGTCATTTCACTCAT
>JAOUZG010036556.1:3919210-3936907 GCA_026289955.1 Argiope argentata | reverse complement strand
TGTCAGATAGGGATATCGATATCGCCCTCTCCAGAGCTTCAGTGCCAAATCAGCAAAAGGAATTTGAACAGCGACTGATTGAAGATGTGTTAGATCTGTTTAAAAAGTAGTTCTTCATTGGTTTCAAACCTGAAGCTCTCTCAGCCACGAAACTGAAGTCACAACGAAACCCATACGGCTTCACCGATATAATGAATGCAAGAACTCGATCTCAACGATATTCTTGAGTTGAGAAAAACTGAAGTAGTTTCTTTTTTATTTATTGATAATGCGTCTAATTATGTGATAACGATGTTCTTCAATTCTCCTTCTGTGTTCATTCAACTGATGAATGCGTTACTCCCCGATTAAAATTTCCACCACGACGAGTTGCCGTCAGCAGACGGAGACCAGACAGATTCATAAAAAAAAAACACCTTTCTATTTAGCGCAAAATAATGGCTTATGAATAATAAAACACTGTCACCCGCTTTCACCACCGCACACACTTTACGTGCCAAGAATCCATTTGGGTCCACAATTCGTCCTTCAAGACTCCAGGAGATGCCAATGGCCCACCCCCGTTCGGTAGACATTCCTTCAGACAGGCCATCATTTAGCGGGAGCGGACAACCTGGAGGAAGAATGACATACGGACACACAGTCCGAAACGTCACTTCATTCATCATCTTTCTTTTGTCCGCGATGTTTCGCATTGATATATTTTAATCGAAGGCGTCTGCGGGTTGCTGTCACGTGACGAGTTTGGGAAACAATCTTCCCTGCCCCTGAAGCATGGCCGGGCTGTTATCTCTTTTAGCGTTTCCTTCTAATCCGCGTCTTTGTATTCACCCATTCGTGACTAAGTACTCGAATCTATTATACTGTGTGTGTTTTGTGTCACTTGTCTGACCTCCGATGAACGCGTTCAGTTCGGGATACCAATGCCTGATTTTGCGCCAAATGCCTGATCCCGCGCCAAAAAAGTATCAGCTTTAATTATCTGGATACGATAAGCGGGAAATCAGTACTCTAATTGATTGTTTATAATGAAAAAATATCCAGATAAGTTTCTTTTTCTAATTAGCTTCGTTCCTTGGAAAGCATATTGTTCAGAAAATCCTTACATACACCCGATAATATGCATTGATACTTATTTCTATGTAGTGAAAAGATAATTTAAAGAAATTAGTCAAAATTTTTAAACTCTATAGAAAAACATAGATTACATAATTTAATCATTTTTTTCACAAATAATAATGTATTAAACACATGAGTTTAAAAAAGATTTAAAAGAGAAACATAAGCCGGCTTTCTGGCTCAGAGATAAGCGCGTCTTCCTCTTGTTCAGTGAGTCCCGGGTTCGGGCATGTTTCTTCTTCTGTGTTCTATAAATGGGATGTGTGAATGTGCGCCTCCCTGTAAAAAGGGACTGTGCAAGCGTGTGGGTGTGTGTTTCATCCTCATAGGAGCTAGATGTCAGACTCCTGCCCTCGGGTGCTCAGGGGTCCATACACTCAGAAGCTACTGCACCCCTCTTTCGGTGGTAAAAAGTGGACACGACAACATCATCAAGAGAAACATAGATTATATAAATTAATTCTTTTTCACAAATAATAATGTATGAAACATAGGAATTTTTAAAAAATGAATTTCTAAGTTTAAAAGAGTTTAGAATGATAAATTTTTATGTTTGATTCGTTTACAAATTTTTAAATTATTTTTTGTTATAAATTTTTATTATAATTATTTATATTCAAAATGTATATTATTTTATTATTAATCTTATTATTTCACATTATTACTATTAATTATATCAACGATAATATCCACTCGAAAAATTCATTTTAATGTCATTGAACATACGTGATGTAAAACCAATAAAAATATTTTAAAATGCAACTGCAACGGTTTGAAAAAATTTCGAAATTGGAGAAAAAATTACAAAATTGGTTCAAGACAAGCTTAAGGTGCTCGAATCCCATCTCAGACATAGCACCTATGGATTAATGTCTGATTACAACTAACTCTATTAATTGTAACCCTCAAAGAGATGTTTGGAAAACTGAGATTTACATAGAAAGAAGATGTCGAGGGATTTTTGTGCAATGTCTTCGCAAACAACCGAAGTCCATTTTTACACGAAAAAAAATCGGATGTACTGGAGTAAAAAACACCTGTAAATGACAAAGAGAGTATATATAAAAATGACATTGGTTTCCTTCAAACAAATATGTTTCAGGAAAGATGTTTTTTTTTATTTATATAAATCCTAATGATCAACCTTTGTACGTTCGATTGGTTTAATAATTTTTTTCTTTGATATTAGCCGAAACTAAACTATATTTTTTTCGTTTCCCAGACAGGTTATGCAATGTCTTATATATTTGTTATATTTTTGAATTCCAAGCACAATTAATACATTATTACATTCCATTAGGAGATATTTCGTCCAAATATTGTTTCGAAGAAAAACAAAACTAATTTTTTCTCCTTTTTGTGACGTATACAAGACCGATATCTCAAATTAATATCTGATTAAACAACTTTCTCCGTCATTGAAAATCAAGACAACTGGACTAAAATAAAAGTATGTGGAAAGGTTTTATAAGAATGACATATCAAATGCAGACATCGAATAATCCCATATAATTGGGAGAATTCTAGATAAGTCTACAAAATGAACAATATCACGCTTTTATGACTTCTTTTTTAGAAGGATTAAAAACTTGGCACTTTTCCGTTAGCCGGCCATCAACGAAAAATTTCCAAAAGAAATTTGGTGAAATTCTACATTGTTTGTTGATTTCTCCTTTTAAAATTGCTGTAAAAAATTTGATGGAATTCTAAATTATTTGGCGATTTTTCGCTTTAAAATTACTGTAAGAAATCTGGCAGAATTCTGAATTATTGGCGATTTTTCGCTTTAAATTTTTGTAAGAAATCTGTAGAAATTCTACATAATTTGGTGATTTTTCGCTTTATAATTGCTGTAAGAAATTGGGTAGAATTCTACATTATTCGGCGATTTCTTGCTTTATAATTGCTGTAAGAAATTTGGAAGAATTCTGCATTATTCTGGCGATTTTTCGATTTAAAATTGTTGTAAGAAATCTGGCAGAATTCTATATAATTTGGTGATATTTCGCTTTAAAATTCTTGTAAGGAATTGGGTGGAATTCTACATTATTCGGCGATTTTTTTGTCTTAAAATTGCTGTAAGAAATTTGGCGGAGTTCTACATAATTTGCCGATTTTTCACTTTAAAATTACTGTAAGAAATCAGGCAAAATTCCAAATTATTGCCGATTTTTTGCTTTAAAATTGTTGTAAGAAATTGGGCGGAATTCTACATTATTTGGCGATTTTTCACTTTATAATTGCTGTAAGAAATTTGGAAGAATTCTGCATTATTCTGGCGATTTTTCGCTTTAAAATTGTTGTAAAAAATCTGGCAGAATTCTATATAATTTGGCGATATTTCGCTTTAAAATTGTTGTAAGGTATTGGGTGGAATTCTACATTATTCGGCGATTTTTTTGCCTTAAAATTGCTGTAAGAAATTTGGCGATTTCTTGCTTTAAAATTGCAGTAAGAAATTAGGAGGATTACGATATTCGGCGATTTTTTTGCCTTAAAATTGCTGTAAGAAATTTGGTGTAATTCTACATTATTTGGCGATTTTCCACTGGTACTTGGCTTAAAGTAACAAAAACTTAACTATCGAAGAATGTTTTCAAAATGTAAAAAATATAAAGCATATTTTACAAACAGTTTAAAAGGGTGCAAATGAGATGAATAAACCTGCTTGTAGAAAAATTAGATCATTATCCTGGGTTATTTTGAAAGGAAACGCTGACGGTATTAGAGATAAAAAGTTTCGCTTTTAAAAATACAAAAATTGATAAAAATGTAGTTTAAACAAAAACAAAAAAAGATGACTTTTCTAATTTTTAATAAAAGACATTTTGCGTGAAATATTTATTTGTAAGAAATACTGATAATAAATGATTACATGTCTTTATCTCATAGAAAGAAATAGTAACAAATAAATGTATGTGTATCGTTAAAAATAAGACTGCATCTGTACATTAGTCGTATGAAATGCATTCTATGCCTATTGTTTTATGTAGTAGACACATATAAATTCTTTAGCGTATTGTAACAGCTTTCCGAGGAGCTCGGGCATGTTCGACATCTGCTGTATAAAAACAGTCTTATGTATCAGATAGGCATTTTTTTAACTACATTGTAGCAGAGTTTATCTGGTTTTTGTGATATAGCGGCATAATGTCGACTTCAAAATTTGATAGCAAATTTGACCCTTGTCGCTTAAAAATATTCTATGCTTATTTTTAATTAGTGTATAAACGGATTGAAAATTTTTAAACCGTACTAGAGTAGAATTCTGTTATTTTTTAAAAGTACACTATAATATATTTTTTTCTGTTTTGGGTGATAGGTGGTAGAATATAGACTTCCAGATCAACAGCGGGTTTGACTGTTAAATAAAAATATTCTATGCCTATTGTTCATGTATTAAACATATTCAAATTTTTCAATAAAGCGGTAACAGAGTATGTTTTTAAAGAGAAATATAGCAATTTTTCTGATTTCGGCGATATGGCTGCAGAATATCGACTTCGAGGTGTTAAATAAAAATATTCTATGTCTATCACTCATGTATTATATATTTAAAATTTTTAATCGTACTACAGCAGAATCAGATCATCAAATTTAATTGTACTCAGCAGAATATTGTTAACAGGATATC
The DNA here is from genome assembly GCA_026289955.1 of Argiope argentata. Taxonomy (NCBI): domain Eukaryota; kingdom Metazoa; phylum Arthropoda; class Arachnida; order Araneae; family Araneidae; genus Argiope; species Argiope argentata. The sequence goes on along the minus strand of JAOUZG010036556.1, from coordinate 3,932,154 downwards.
AGTTCTGTGTCATTCAAGGGTTTGACTTTATAATACACAAAAGTTCAGCTGTACATGAGATGGCGATCAGATAGAATATGTGCTAAATGATTTATTTTGTTCCCAGTGAATCGTAGAAATTTGGAAAATGGTGTACCGATTCAGTTGGCTGTCTTGTCATTAAAACACGTTTCACACGTTTGTCGATATTATCAATGGTTATATTGGATAACCTAGTCTAGAATCTAAGACTTGATTCATATTGGCCTTTTCACTGAATATTCTACTCAAGAAATTAAGATTTATTATTGGATAATACACAGAATATCCCATTCCTGGATGTAAGTTTTGATTCATGTGGATAGTTATTCTGAATATTCTATTTAATGATATTAGAGTTGATTCGTATTAATAGTTACATTGAGTATTCTACTTTAGATTCTAAGACGATTCATATCGGTGGTTACATTAAAAAGCCTGCTATAGAACCTAAGACTTGATTAATAATGATATTTTCACTGAATATCATACTCAAGAAAATAAAAAAAAAGGATTTATTATTGCGAAATACACTGAATATCTTATTCATGGATGTAAGATTTGATTCATGTGGATGATTTCACTGAATATCCTATTCATGGATGTAAGATTTGATTCATGGGGATTATTACTCTGAATATTCTATTTAATGATATAAGAGTTGATTCATATTAACCCTTTGCACTCGAGCGGCGCCGATACGGCGCCCGGCCATATCGGAAAAGTAATTCGATGCATAATTTTTCAAAATAAAAAGGCTTGTTTATTTCTCCAAATTTGTGTGTGTGTGTGTGCGCGCGCGCTTAAAATTGAATTTCTCCGTCTTTTTACCATTATGTAGGTATTTTCAGTAATCAAAATTGAAAAATAAATAAATAAAACTTCAAAATGATGCACCGTCCTGAATGGTGCCGAAGAAGAGCCATCGAGTGCAAAGGGTTAATGGTTACATTGAGTATTCTACTTTAGATTCTAAGACTTGATTCATATTGGCGTTTTCACTGAATATCCTATTCAAGAAATTAAGATTCATTATTGGCGAATACACTGGATATCCTATTCATGGATATAAGATTTGATTCATGTGGATGATTGCACTGAATATCCTATTGATGGATGTAAAATTTAATTTATGTGGGTGATTGCACTGAATATCCTATTGATGGATGTAAGATTTCATTCATTTGAATGATTACTCTGAATATTCTATTTAGTGATATAAAGCTTGATTCATATTGGTGGTTACATTGAATAGCCTACACTAGAATCTAAGACTTGATTCATATTGGTGTTTACACTGAATATCCTACTCAAGAAACTAAGATTTGCTTCTTATTGGTGAATGCTCTGAATATTCTATTCTAGGATACAAGATTTGATTCATATTGACGATTGCTCTGAATATTGTATTTAATGATATAAGATTTGATTCACATTATAGTTACATTTAATGTCCTGCTGAGATTATATGATTTCATTCATACTGGTTTTTTGTATTAAGTATATATACTAATCTAGATTTTATGATTTGATTCATATTAGTGGTTGCTTTGAATAGCCTTTGGAACACGTGGCACGATTCGTACTGGTGTTGTTACTGTATATCCTGCAGTATAATCTCAAATTGACGGCTACACTGATTATCCTACACTGAAATTTCAGTCTCGACTGATATTCATGACTCTGCAGAATATCTTGAACCAGAATCTTTGATGATTACCCCGAATATCCAATTACTCTTTTATTTAATATCCCCCTTCATCTCAAAATCCATCCATCCCTTTCTTAGAGGAGGCGGTAGGGGTTTCTCTTTTGTCACTCCTTCCCCCGCCCGTGAGGCGCCTCATTTCATAAGCAGGAAAACGTCGATCGACCCTAATAATCGAAGTAATTTGTGCTCCGACCCTTTTCCAGAAGACGCGCTCCAAGGTCCCGGAATCGATCCGGTTGTCTCAGCCAACAGGTAAAAGCGTCTCCCCCCATTGCGAAAAATCATTCATAAATCTTGGCGGGCCCGTCGTGCTGTCGGGCGTGCAACAAAGCGACGCTAATCGCCCTCATAATCGTATTCCGGCCGCAGAAATACGATTGAGAGATTATTAAGTCGCCGCGAAAGCCGACTTAATTGGGCGGGTGTCACATCTCTGCTTCTGACAGCCGATCCTTTTGTGTCCGGGGCGCTCTTTTGTTGTGACTCGAGCTTTGTTTAAGAATTCCACCGAGTTCAGAATGTCCGAAACATATTGGTACATTCCGAGGGAAAATTCTTTTACCGACGGTTATTGTCTGGCATAGTAATGACATACGTACTTCCATTCTGACAAGAATATAATGCTTAAAACAGCATGATGTCTTGTGCCTTTAAAGTTTCTCTCAACCGGCAGCTAATTAATTTAATTAGTAATATACGAATAATGAGTATTTTTTACTTTCTCGTACACTGAATATATAAAGAATAAAAACTGCAATAGTAAATAAAAAAAATCGCCTAAATTTTGCATTTTTTAAGAAGATATTTGAGATCTTTTACTTAAAATGGGATCAAATTTTTACTTTCAGTTTCTGATATTTATTTTAGAACAAAAATGCTATCCCTTCCCCCATTGAATGTTATCTGCCCCCTCCCCCCAGGGGGCTCCTCGTAATGAGAATAAAATGCTTCCGGCATGGTGGTTGAATCAAGCAACACTGGAGGGTACACTAATAGGTGTCGGGGTAACCTTCTCCCATCGATGATGGAACGTATTTCCTACGGTTAGGGTTGCAACGTGGCTGGTGATGACCCTTAGGATTCAACCACAGTTCCCACCAGTGTTACAGTTGCGGCGATCCGGTAATTCAGCTCTAGTGGTTTAAACCCGTATGCCTTCGCCGCTGGTTGAAGAGTCTAGAATGACTTACGATTTCCCATTGAATTCTGTATCTGCAAATATCATGCATAGAGAAAACAAAATCTACGGTGAGCACAGTTATAACAAAAAAACCAACTATTTTGCATGCGTAGTTTTGATTTTGGCGACAATCTAATTAATAGTTTCAATCTAGTAGATTTACAGCAGTTTTTTTAGAAATTTTTTTTTAAATGGTCTGGTCAAAAGCACAACATTTTAGAAATCTAGCTCTTGAAGAAGTGAATGAAAAATTGATTATAAAATTCCCTTTTTATATCCATACAAGTATAAAATCGAACCAACTTAAATAAAATAATTTAAAAGTTAGTAAATAACATATTTTAAGATTTACCAGTTTTCTCTTTAAAAAATACGTAAGCCACGAGATAATACACCTAACCCAATTTAATTATTTTAGAAAAAATCCGAGTTGTAGTTTGTTTTATGCGTTTTTTCAATATATCGTTCCTTGTCAAAAATTTAATTATAAGAGAAGAGCACAGATTATTTTCTCTACCAATAATAAAAGAGACTGTATATGTGTTGGTGGTTCATAGAACAGACAATCTCCTTTATTATTAGTAGAGATAATTTATTTGTGCTCTTCCATTATAGTTAAATTTGTGACAAAGACATAGACTTTGATCTATTTACAAAATTTCGCATAGATATACTTTGGAAGGTAAAAATAAGCATCATAAAAGAATTTTTAAAATTTTTTGAATACAATTTTAATTAATTGAAAATAAGACATATTCCAGTTTTTTATAAATATTATATCACAAAGGTTTTACACTGTTTTAAAATAAAAAAATATTTTTTAATAATGCTAATTGAATTAACAAGCAATATTTTGAATTTCAACGATTTTTTAAAATGTTATTTGGTAGCATAATTTTCAGTAATAAATTTGATTTTTGCAAACTGTGTTCATTATTTCATCAAATATCTAATCGTATGATTTCTTTTCATTGCTGTTAACGTAAAAAAGGAAACCTGAGAAGGAAAATGAAAAGAAAATTGAGTAATTTTTTATAAAAAGCATTAAGAAGAGATAAAGTATCGCAAAAGTAAGAAGACAGGTGAAACACATAATTTTTTTTCAATAACACCTTGATACTAAAAGAAGGCTTCGTTAGAATGGTTCACAAATAAAATGTAATGGATAGAAAATAGGCGAGACTGTTAAAATAACATGGCTGACGATACTGTCAGTGATAATTTGATGCTTAAACACAGTTTGTTTATTCGATCACGAATTTGATGCTATAATTAAAATATTTAACGAAAATTAAGCAATCAATATATCGGACGAATCAGTTGGTCGTAAGGAGCGGCTAGTCAAAATTAAATGCGAAAATAAGGCAATTTTGTTAGATAACTATATAACTTCAAAATTTAGAATTCTGGAAAAAAGTTTAAAAATTTAAATTGATAAGAATTTAAATTTATATAAACATCATAAAGTTACCAAAATATAAAAATTACTTCATCTCAACATTTTCCAAACATCAACAATAAAATATCACCTAGACATTTTTTCAAAATAATTTACAAAACATTAATTTTTAATTTAAATATCGCCTTTACATTTTTTTAAATAATTTTAAAAACATTAATTGATAATTTAAATATCATCTCTACATTTTAAAAATAATTTATAAAACATTAATTCGTATTTTAAAGATCATCTATGCATTTAAAAAATAATTTACAAAACATTAATTGATAATTTAAATATCATCTCTACATTTTAAAAATAATTTATAAAACATTAATTCGTAATTTAAAGATCATCTATGCATTTAAAAAATAATTTACAAAACATTAATTCAAAATTTAATATCATCCCTACATTTCTTAAAACTAATTTACAAAACATTAATACTTAATTTAAATATCAAGCCTACATTTTAAAAATAATTTACAAAACATTAAATCTTAATTTGAATATCATCTCTATATTTTAAAAATAATTTACAAAACCTTAATTCTTACTTTAAATATTATCTCTACATTTTTTGAAATAATTTACAAAACATTAATTCGTAATTTAAATATCGTCTCTACATTATAAAAAAATAATTTACAAACATTAATTCGTAATTTAAATATCATCTCAACATTCTGGCGAAACTGAAACATATGACATGTTTCTCTCGCAATTCGGCGCGGAAATCGCTCGGGTACTATCGTGAATTACATTTAAAACCCAACATTCTGCTTACTCCGCGGGAAGGAATGTTTCTCGAAACTGAATGAATATTCATTTTAGCGTGGAGCAAACAACATAGTAAACAGGTGCCACGCCACTTTCGTTTCGAGGGAACGATTGTATGAATGGAATGTGGAGGGGTTTCTTTCATTTTTCTGAAGTTTTGCTCCAATTTTTCGGAGGGAAAATCTTCGGTTACTCAAGCGCAGTTTATTTTCTCTTTGAAACAAAGCAGACATTCTCACGCGTTATTCGAGCAGAATGCCTGATAAGTATTCTTATTGCGTTTGTGAAGCAAAGTTTGTTTACGGTTGCAGAGAATTTTCGCAGTTTTAAGAGGATTCGGTTTTGGAAAATGTTTGGTTGTTTTGATTTCGGTTTCTTTTAACGCTAATTGCTGAACATAGATTCGGCAAATATTTGACGAATTTATTTGAGGTGTTTTTAAACTTTTGTTCGGTTAATCTTTTTATTTTCTCCTTTACGAAGTAGAAAATATTATATTTGCCGAAAAATAAATCTCGATATTCCCCCGTTTTAGATCACTCAGTTATCGTAAATTTCGAGATCCGATTTTAACAAAGAACCGTCGTGTAAGAGGGTCAGTTGCACGCTAAATCTGTCATGGCCAACCGTCCTCCCGCTGGTGTGATGGTGTTGTGAGGGGGCTCCAGCTCATGTGTCGTCCTCATCATCTGACCAAGGTTCAAAATTACGAGGTGCGCCCCAAAATAGCCCTTGTGTTGCTTTAAAACGGCACGTTATTATAACTAAACCGATATTAAAAAACAAATTTTTGTGGCATTATGCCTGTTTGTGAATATAACTCGGAAACGTCTTCAGCTGGATGAATGAAATTTGTTACATGGAATTAGATCAAATAAGTAAATTTCTGTCAAATTTGTTTATAGTTGCTATGAGCCCATTTATGAACGAATATTCAGTTATAGAAAGTCTGTTTGTCAGGTTATTCAAGTACAAATGAACACAATAATTATAAAACACAAACAGCTAGGCTAATAAAATTTGGTATACATATTTAGCATTTAAAATGACCCTGTCAAGTTTTGAACCACAAACATCGAGTGGTTAACTATCTGTCGGTTTCACATGACTGTAAACGCAGTTATTCATAAATATATTGACTTAAATCAATGAAATATAGCATGTGATCTTGTGACTACAATTGTAGTTCCGAGTCAAATTTTATTTCCAATAGGTTGCCCAAAGTACATATCCCACAATGGGTAATCCTTTTGTGAGATTTGGCTCAAAATGTTATAATTTGATAACATTGATATAAGGATATTATCCACCATGTTCTTATCATTTTATAATTACCGTTTTAACTTATATTTGAATAGCTGAACAGTCAGACTTCCTCAGAAAGATTTTGCTGAAAATTTGACAGAAATCCACAAATTTGGTGTAAGTGCCAGATACCAAATTTCATCCGTTGAGTAGCAGCATTTTTGAGTTACCTTTGTTACAATCAGAAAAAAATTCCATTCAGAATTTGATTATTGCATCCCATGAAGAGATTTTGAGTTATTGTGCTTAAATGTTTCTGAAAGTACAGATTGACAGACGGTCAAACCCATATTAAATTTGTCTGAAAATGTGATAGGTATCTATCGTGATGATAACTTCATAAGCCAGATAAAAACCTCCGGACAGGAGTGATTACTTTTGTCTAGTGGTCTAGTTACTCGGCTACAAACCTGAACGATGCGAATTCGGTCCTATTCTCTTCCACCACAATGATATCCCACGACCTTGAATAAGCAACTTTCCGCAGCTAGTGTGGTGCCCTCTACTGGCAGAAAAAGTCATAAAGGCACATTAGACAGAAAAACCAACATGGCCAATATCAGCACCAACAATTCACACAAGCTCTAATATCATTCGTCTCCCCACCGACTCACTGTTGAAAGAGTATGTGGTGAAAGCTTCATAAGCCAGATAGCAACCTCCGCATTGCAGTGATCACTTTTGTCTAGTGGTCTAGTCACTCGGCTACGAACTCTAATGTTGCGATTTCTGGTCTAGGCAGGCCATTCCCACACTATACAATATATGTTAAAATTCTATGTACCGAATATAATATATCTAGCTAATTTCATTTTGCAACTAATATTCAAACAACCGGACAGGCAGACTTCCTCTGAACAGATTTCACACAAAATTTGATAGAAATCTACAAGTATAAACACCGTATACGAAATTTGAACGGTCTAGTTCGACTTTTGTGGATATTTGTCATGTGCAGACTTAGATAACTGTTTTTCGAACTCAGGGGGTCTAAAATTTGGAGACAGTTGAAATCTTGAATTCGAATTCTCTGACAATTACAATAGTTTATCTATATTTCTTACATGGGACAGCAAAAACGTATATAAAATGATATACCTATAAAAATTTAAATCAGCTCACGTTAACTCATACACGATCCGAAAAACCACAAGTGAATTGATCAAAATTACGAATAATCAAAATGCGTTTCGCATATAAAAGAGGACCGATTAATTAATTCTCTTCCCTTGAAAGTGGAGAGATAAAAGCTCAATGCCCCTCACAACAGGTGGGAAAGTATTTTAAAATGCGACGAATTAAACGGGGAGACGAAAACAGGCAGCGCATAGAATTAAAGAGATGTCGGTGCGTAATTGCTCCGTAGTTAACAGCCTGGAAAATTCGTCGGGAAAGTGCGAGCTGAATTTGTGAGTGAAAGACAATCGTCTCTGACGTTAAGACGAAAGAATTAATAAGAATTGCGGAGAAAAATGGATGGGGAATTCTATTTAATCCCTAGAGTACAATTTTTTTTAAACAATATTTGTGCAAATCAGTATGGATCAAGCAAAGATCCATACTGATACAAAGAAATGAAGATATGTCGGAATATAATTGTTTCTCAGCTAACAGAGTGGAAAAATTTTTCAAGAACGTTCGGGATAAATTTGTTGGAAAAGACAATCCTCGTCGAGGCAATGCGAACGATCCATTAATTATCAGGAAATCTTTTGAAATATGGAGGAAATATTATTATGGCTTTTATATAATCTTATAGTCATGGCTTCTGAAACAAATTTTGCATTAATTTATATAAATCAGTGAATGGAAGTTAATTAAATAAAAATATACCTTTGAACTTCATTTAATAAAATGAATTAATGGTAAATTATTAACTAAACACTTATTTATTTGCCAAAAGGTTTTTCATATAAAACCTTTCAGTACTTACAATTCATCAAGTACTTACAATTTTTTAAGCTTACCATTTATGCAATACATATTTCATTAGATATTACTTAATATTATACCACTTAATATACCTGATATATTTCTTTAGATAAACTATATTAAAAATCAATTCTTTGAATGAAACAAAATTGATTTTATTTTCGTGTCATTTCTCTTTCGCAGTCTCAGAGGCATCATCGAAATGTTACCGATTCTAGTAATCAACAATTAGCTTATAGTAATCAATTTTGATGGTTGAACGGGAAAATCTAAAATAGGTGGAAGGTTAAGGAAGAGCTAAAAAAATTAGATCGTCACCTTTATAGAAAAACCTCTCTCGCACACCCCCATATATTCCGAGTCAAGCAATGACGAAGTGAAATTTATGTAACGGAGAAAATAAATAACAATAATAAAAAAATATGAAGAAGACACTGGAAGGGAAAGAATACCAGATCACACACTTTTCAATTTTAAGACAATCCTCTTTGTAAATAATTTTAATTATTACAAAGTGAAGTAATTAATTAATTAATTAATTTAATTAATTTTAATCATAAATAAATATGTTAATTTTAAAGAAACAACGTTTTACTGCGTACTTATGATGTACTTCACACTTTCTAATTAGACTTTTGGGTCGATTTTCCTTTCTTTTTTTAAAATTAATTTTGTGATTTCTTTATTTCAAGTCTAGGGACGCTGTAACCTTTCTCAATAAATTTAGCATAGCCACTTTACCGTAGGCACTCGTTATTTTTCTGACTATACAAGACATCGTTTTTAATTTAAAAGGCTTGCCGATCAGCCGATTTGAGGGGTGCCCCATGAAGTGCTTGAACTCAAGGTTCTTAACCTCCGGACATAGCGAGTGAATAGAGTAATGGCATGACAGTAATATTATTCAATTATGAGACCAAAACTGAACTCGGGTCTTGGGAATGCTAAGCCAATACCTTATCCACAATGCCATTCAGGTTCCCTTATAAGGCTTAAAAGTGCTTTACCAATAAGGCTGCAATTAGATAAAGAAGAGTTGCATTTTCAATGATTTGAAACAAAGAGATTCTGCAGAAAATTTATTTACACCACTGATGGTGTAGAATACCTGAGACAAGAACGATTGTAGTTTTATATCTACAGAGTAAATTATCAGTTCATATTTTATTTTGTTGATCAGTAAAAAAAACTTAAACAATTATTAGCAGCTTTTGTTGTCTCTAGGGCAAGCGAAATTTAAAACATTAAGTGGTTTTAATTATTTTTGTTTAGCTATATCCTGAAAACTCCATATTACCACAGAAGTCAGATGAAATGTTTAAAAGCCAGTTAAATATAACTTATTTATACCTAAAACGTTGTTTGGCAGTTTTTGACCTATTCTACGGCATTGCGTCACCAGACAACGTGCAATCTCTCGGACTTAATTACTCCACTTTTGTGTTTATTTAACACAAAGAAAGCGGAATAATGAGATGCAACGTCCACGCATTCATAATGGGACAGCAAACAAAACCAGCAATTATTCTCAGGTCGAAAATAAACACCGGAGCAATTCCATTTTGGAGAACCTAAAAAAGCAGCACGACACAATGAAATCAAATTATTTACATGAAATAATCAGTGGGGAGTTATTAATAGAACCACAACCTGCGTGCACCCGGGACTGCCATAAAAGGTCAAAGCATGCCACGCCATAAAACACCCGACGATAACTCACAAAGAAATACTTCATAAAACGGTGCTGTCGTCTGAATAATTCAACAAGTGGGGGACATAATCTCAATTAAACAATTAATGCCCAGACCATCAGCAATCCCCTAATGGTGTGACCGGGAGATACCAGTGAAATATGGTCTCGCTGTCCGCAGCATGCTTAAAGACAGCCTCCTGCATATTATTCAGATAAACGAGAGGTTGCAATATCTCTAAAAGGCCATTGCGGCGACATGTTTGCACAATGCTGGGAGGAGTCGCATAAAAGGACAATTAGCCACCGGCCATTGGTCATGCACAGCAGCTCTTGATTTCTCATTTGGCTGGAGAGACATAGATTTTTGGGGTGCTGCTGATGGAATTTTCTTTCGTGGGCGGGAATATTAAGCGGATAAAGATTGATAAAGGAATAACTTCGATAGTGCCACTTTCTCGGGACTGATAATAATGTCAAAATACTAGAGATGGCGGGATTAGAATTGTAGAAGGTTGTAGATATGAAATAGATTGGAATACATTAGATATAAATTTGTTGGATTAATGTCTTAGTTGGAAATTGCATTGTAACTTTATTAATATCTCAGATTTTAAAATTACATCAGAGCTAGTTTGGAATAGATCAATAACCTTGATCCATGGTTGAATGTCTTCTGAAGAATTCTGCACCACATTGAAGGAAAGACACCAGAAGAAAATAGACAATTATCTGCCAACAACAATGGCGAGGTACAATGATACAATTGAAGATAAGATATCGTTCATGAGATAAATCACCCGAAGATTACAAAATAAATAAGTGAAATAGTTTCAATTTCTATGAAATAATAATAATTCCAGATTTTTAAAAAAGGAGATTGCAGTTTGTAGAAGGTGGGAATACATTGGAATAAATTAAATATGTATTTTTTGGATTAATGTCTAAATTTGAAACTGCACAAAAGCACGTAAGTTTGAGATAAAGCAGATTTAAATTAACCACTTAACTATTTTGCCCTATGCCGTACGTGCATCGATTTATCGAATTTTGATAATTGTAAACAAAAAATAAACCATTCATAACCATTATAATTCAATAGTAAAATGACTTCGAATGCGTAGATAAGTCAAGTATTCGATGAATTTCCATTTGAATCAAAATAAGAAAATATTCTCAAAATAGAAGGTGTCATCTTATTAGATATTAAAGAAAATGAAACTGCTAAATGGTTAATGTCTCAGTTTTTGAAGCTACATGATGGCTACTTTGAGACAAACTAATATTCTTTATCCTTGGTTGGATGTCTTCTTCAGACTTCAACACCACACTGAAGGTAAGGCATCAGAAGAAAATATACAATTAACAGCCAACAACAATGGCGAGATATAAGGGTACAACTGATGATAGAATATCTTTTATGGGTTAAATATTAATCTCCTGAATATTACCAATTTGATATGAATAGATTCAAATTCTATGAAGTTATAATAATGCCAGACTTTAAGAACAATGGCGAGATATGTCACAATTGATAATAGAATTGGCGAGATATGTCACAATTGATAATAGAATATCTTTTTTTAGGTTAAATATAAATCGTCTAAAAATTGCTAATTTGATTTCAATAGATTCATTATTATTCTATGAAGTTATAATAATGCCAGAATTTAAGAAAAGGAGATTGCAACTTTAGGTGGAAAACGCTTGAAATTGGAATAGTAAAAATGTATTGAGGTATATTATATGTGATTATAGATTCATGCTTCGATTCGATGCTGCACAGTGACGAGTTTCTTTTAATCGTGGTCAAAGGTAAGAATTGTACTTGATTAAGCCACAAAAAACATGATTTTATTTTTCACAAAAAATAATTGGGTATCTTAATACCTGTATATAATTTAGAAAAATTATTTTTAAAAACTTATAGTACATTTTTTTGGTGAAAATTTAACAAAACAATTAAAATGTGCCGGTTGACTACATTATAAATTAAATTATATCTCAGTGACACAAACTATTTTAAAATAATTCTGTAATAAAAGTAAAACATTCCTTTATACCAATATGATTTTCGCAATGTAAAAACTATTTTAGTAGAGTTTTTAATAGCAAAGTTATTCATAAATAGCCATCTTGATATTTTCCTGATTCCAATTTGAATGTAATTCTAGTAGTCCTCTTACCATAAGTAGGTCTCTTCTACAAATGTTTATCACAAAGACTTTTAAAAAAGAATTTCAAAATACTCATTGTTGCTCTATATAACAGTCATGTGAGGTTTAAAAATGAAGATAAAAACGTATAGATAAATAGCGACACCATGCAACGTAGGGTTAAACTTCCACTTCAGAAACTTAATTCCTATATGGCAAAACCTAAGATATAACCCCAGATTGATGCAGCATAACTTAAAAAAATATCAAATATTTACAAAATTTATTCCATGACTGCGATTCTCTTGTCAGAAAAAAGATTTGTCGTTAGGTCATGATGTCCATTTTATTTGATTGCACTAACGAGAAATTAGTTGCCTTATACTGTATATTCATGTACAGTAGCGTTTATTTTTCATTTGTTTGCTGATACATAGATCTGGTTAGTTATATACTGAATTTCTTTCTTAGATGGGAATAATAAGATTCACTGTATTTATTTTTCGAAGAAATACAGAGATTGCAATCGAATGAGAGGAATGCAATACAGGGATTGAAATCGGATGAAGAAAGTGCATTACAAAGATTACAATCAGATGAGCACAATGTAATATAGAGATTGTAATCAGGCAAGGACAATTCAATATAGAGATTGCAATAGGATGAAGACAATGCAATACAAAGATTGCAATCAGATGGGGAATACACAATACAGTGATTGCAATCAGATG
>JAOUZG010036556.1:3888354-3898730 GCA_026289955.1 Argiope argentata | reverse complement strand
ATGAATGATTAGAGCCCTCAGTCATGGGAACGTCATATTAATGAATAATCAGAGCTCTCAGTTATGGAATCATCAGATTAATGAACGATCAGAGCCATCAGTCATGGAATTATCAGATTTATAAATTCTATTGTGCAAAACCTTATTATTTCATTCCGGACTTATTTTCCTTTTCTATAACTACATGGCAAATTGTCAAAATTTCGCATTGTTGACACTTATTTTATGCACAAACATCTTTTGAACAAGCCTCTGTAGGCAGGAAATACTAGTAAACATAACCATGTATTAAATGAGTTACCTGATTTTAGTTTTTGTCTCTTGCACTTTTTAAATTCTTCACATTTGGACATGCGAATTTTTCTAAGCCCCTTGCCCTTTTCAACTGCTAGGATTTGTCAAAGAAAATGGTTTTTATTTTGACATTTTATGACCCAATCCCCTTTTTGCCATTTCTTATTTGATTTATTAAAAGATTATGCAATATATTTTTTATTAGTCATACCCTACTTTTTATAGAATTTTAAATAAAAATTAAAAAAAAAAATCTTTAAAACCTGCATTGGTGCTTTAGAGTCAAGAGTGGATTCCATAAGTCAATCCAATCCCTTCGGTTGTTTTAGTTCAAAATGATTAAAATCCTAATCCTAATGAGAAATCTTTTTACCAAATTCCAACCGTATAGTTCCTTTTGCTTTTGAGTTTTCGTATTCACATTTGAACTGATAGACAGACTTCTTCAATCATTTCGTTCGAATTTTGATAGTTGTAGATATAAATTTGGTATTAATACTGGAAATCAAATCACTCCAGTTTATTATGCCTTTGTTTAATCGTGTTCACGCTCTGAAAGCTATAATTTCTCCCCTGGGAACCGTGTTCAGACTCAAGAAGGTCTAACACGTGGAATTTCTCAAAGATTCGAAGTCCCAATCTTTTTGACTAATACTTTTTTCATTTCCTACTATTAGTTCACACTCTCCCTATGTATAACTTGTTTAAATTTTCAATCGTTAATAAAATACTTTTTATTCACCCACTCGAATTCAAATACATTTTTTTTTAAACTTGTGGTGGAGCCGGCTTGCTGGCACAGAGGTAGCGCGTCTGCCTCGTGTTATGGAGGTCCCGGGTTCGAGTCCCGGTTCGGGCATGGTTGTTCTTCTGTGTGCTATCTGTGAGATGTGGGAATGTGCCCCCCTGTAAAAAGGGGCTGTGCAAGCGTATGTGTGTGTGTTTCATCTTCATTTGAGCTAGAAGTCAGACTTCTGCCCTCGGGTGCTCAGGGGTTCATACCCTCAGAAGCTACTGCACCCCTCTTTCCGCGGTAAAAAGCGGACACGAAATCATCATCATCAAAACTTGTGGTGGATAACATTTGATGTTAATACAGGTTTTTCAGATGTTGATTCATTCATTAAATCTAATTCATTTTTTATACTTCAAACAGGGTTTTGGCAGCTTGTAATGAAAACTGAAATCAGCAGGCAGTAGCCCGATCGGTGAAATGCGAGGATTCCAGAGTTTTTCACTTGAAGTTGAAGAATATGAGTTCATTTCTCGTAAAAATCAATCATTTTTTGATAACTTTTAGAAATTTTTTCTTTAGGTATGCGTTTTATCCAAATGATATTCGTGAGTGAATTAGTAGTTGTGGCTTAGTTGTTAGAATGAAGAAGTTTTTGCAAAAAATAAAATTAAGTTTTTTTTCCAATTCTGATTTCTCTCCTTAAAATCTTTGTCATCAATTGTTGGTCACTTCTCCAACCAAACCTTAAGATTGAGCAATGTGTCTTGAAGGAGAAATGAAAATTGTGAGGAACTCGCTTTCTATTTTGCCACTTAATATTGCGATTCTGTCATATATTGATATAGATATTTATATTTTATTTATTTAATAAAAAATAAATAAAAACATTTATTTGTAGATCTAAGTAAAAAATGACTTATTTTTTTTATAGATTTCTTGTTTCTTTAAATTCTTGGTTTTTCCAAAAGTAAAAAAAAAAAGAAAAAGAAAAGAAAAAGAAAAGTGTTGAATAAAATAGAGTGCTTATGTATGGAAGCGAATATTTTCAAAACTAATAAGTGTATGTCAATTAAAGTTATCCTGATGATTGGCCAAAAAGAAGACAAAAAAAGGAACTAAATTTAATTTATATTTTCAGAGGAGGGGGATGTTTTATACAATAGGATAATCGAAGAAAACAAAACGTGTTATTTACGTAGGAACGCAAGCGAAAATTGTGTGAAATCCTTTTCTGAATGCTTTTATTAAAACGATTCTTTTTAGGGACTATTAAGACGGGAAAGGGATTTTTAGGTATCTTTGGTAGTTCTACAGTTGGCGTTCGGTTTTTTTTATCCATTCTCTCTGAGTATGAAAAATTCAAATCCAGCAATTATTTAGGACTGTTAGAGATAATTAAATAAAAAAGAAGGTAAAATTCGAATTAGAAAATAAAAGAAAAGATCCAATTAATGATAAATAAAGAAAAAATTAATTAAATCAGTTTAAGAGATTTCATTGCATGCGTATAAAGTGTTAAGGCGACCAGGGACCTTTAAAGTGATTTTTTATAATTTTCACCTCAACAATTTGAAATTTTACAGGCCTTAAGAGTAACACTATAGGAGATAACACACAAAATTATAAAGCATTATATTAATTTGTTTATGAGTTAGGGGGGAGAGTTAGCGTAATATAATATTAGCGATAAATAACGTTAAGGAAAAATGTTCCAGGTGCTCCAAATTTGTTCGAAAGTGCCCCAACTTTCCTTATTTCTTACTCTAACCTTTTTAAAGCAAAAGTTGGGATGAATCTTGAAGTTTGAGTACGAAACATCAAAATTAACCAATATAATAACTTAAAACTGCTGATTTTTTAAAAGTTTAAGTAGTTTTAAGTTATTACATTGGTTAATTTTAATATTTCGTACTCAAACTTCAAGATTAATCCCAGCTTTTGTTTCAAAAGGCTTAGAGAAAGTAATAATAAAAATCGGAGTGCTTTCGAACAAATTTGGGACGACTGGAACGTTTTTCATTGACGTTATTTATCGCTTTTAAATATTATTACCACCCTAACTCATAAATAAATTAATATAATTATTTAAAATTTTGTTTGTCATCTCTTATAGTGTTATTCTTAATGCCTGCCTAATTTTAAATTGCTAAGGGGAAAATTACAAAAAGTCATTTTAAAGGTCCCTGGTCGCCTTAAGTTAAAATCGAAATCAAACAACGCTAGTTCAAAGGGCACCTTAAAAGAGTGTCTTCTCCAAGACTTGTCCCAAGGCGGCGCTCTGTGGCGAGTCTAATGAGAAGCGTCGCCAAGAAAGAGGCGAATACTTCCTAAGAAGGAGTGGAATTACTCCTGCCGATTACCCAGTCCTAATGAATCCTTGGAGGGGAGTCACCCCCAGCAATAACTCCCTTCGATTACCCCGGTATTGTGGGTCCGGTATGATCAGAGTAATTAGTTGGACACGGTACATCCAGCCGGACACATCCTATACTCCGGATGCGGTATCCATGGCAACCGCCCGTAATCTTTTTATCGGAATGCTTAGGTATTGCCACCTTCTGCATTAAATCATTTACCGAAGAGCGGTAGGTAGGATCGTATATTTCTTAATGTTGAGAAACGGAGGATGTCGAAGCCCATGATGGAAGTGGAGAACGATCGCTTGGATTGAAAGATTGGGATTTGATCCGCTTCCAGTTTTGATTTGGGATAAATACGAATTACAATTAAATGCTAACCAATGAATTGATTTTGGGAAGTGTGTAGTCTGTACGTAAACGTAGAAAATCAAGTGAAAGAACTGTGATTGAAATGAAAAAGAAATATTTGATATGCTTCCAATTTTGAATTGGGATATATACAATTTACAGTTCAATGTTTGTAAATTAATTCATTCTGAAAATTGTTTAGTCCGCATGAAAACATAGAAAAGGAAATGCAAGGATTGTGCTTGAAATGTAACCTTATTTATCATAAAATTGTAAAATGGTGACCTTATAACGACCTAATTTTAATATCACAGTATTTTTAGGCAGGTATGTTATCTGTATATTGCACTGTACATGTTTGAAGGAAAAAAAATAAACCATTTAAAAACTATTCAGGCAATTTTCTGACCTATAACTACCAGATAGGCGTTCATTAATAATGAAATTCTAATACAGATTTTTCAATACCTTTTTTTAATATTATCTTGCTGTCTTTTTGGCCCAGAGTTAGAGCATCTTCCTCGTGTTCTGGGAGTCCCGGTTTGGGCATGGTTGTTCTTCTGTGTGCTATCTGTGAGATGTGTGAATGTGCCCCCCTGTAAAAAGTGGCTGTGCAAGCGAATGTGGCGAGTGTGTAGCTAAGTCGTACTCTTGGCCCTAGTTGGCGCTACTTCAAAAATAAGAGACGCTCTTTTCTACTTAAATCTACTGCTGTATCAGCGGGAGGCTTGTCCAATATGGCAAGCACCATAAAAACTAACAATGTTAACTTTTTTTCTAGTTTTATAGTATCATTTTACTATTTTTTTTTCGAATTATATTGGAGCATATAATGGCACATAATCCATTTCTATGTTACTTTATAATTTAAAGCATTTATTTTGCAATGGTATCAAATTTATTTTTGCACAGCTTTTTTCAACAATGTTATTATATTAAAATTATTTATCAGCGTATTTTATAAGGTCGCCCCTGATGTTGCCAAACGCCGTCTGTAATGTAAAGCAGATCTTAAAAATATCCCCTCCGATATGAGATCCCAACTTCAATTTTGGCATCTAGCAAATAAGATGGTTTTTTTTTTAATGAATGGGAAGTTATACCACACTCTCCGATTTCTTCGCGAAGGCACGTGAATTTTAACTACTAGATCTGAATGACTGGACCTCCGCAATAGCGACATTGGCGGGAAGTGTGATTGAATTCTAAGGTCTACCAACTACGGTACAACTCTTCCCGTAGGCAGTACGTCCCGTCATCGATGGGCGGTGACAACCCCACCTATTAGTGAACCCACCAGGTTAGCGAGATCCAATCACGATGCCGGAAGCATCTCATCCTCAATTACGAGGTGCCTCCACCCTCCCCCGGGGTATTTAACGTTTAAGAATAAACCACGAAAAATACAGAATTTAGTATCTTCTTCCGTGATTTCTTTCCATCAAGCAAATCATGCCAAATCTATGAGTAATATACAAAAAAGAGGAAAAATATTAATTTAATTTAATTTTAAATTAACTGAAATTATAAATCCAAAAAATTATAGGTGGAAACGTATCTTGAGCTAATAAATTACGAATTAATCTATTCTATACTAATAGGCATTCTTGAATCACTATTCTGAAATGTTTAGGGGCCGGGATGGCCGGCTGGTAGAGTGTTGGACCAAAATATTCCCCGAGTGTGTGGCGGCTGGCGTTCTTTAAATCTGTTCGTGGTCGCAAAGTCCTCCTTGTCGAGAGTAATATCCCTGGGGGTACTGAGTCAAAGGTGATCGTTCTCTGTTCCAGGTCTAAATTACGATATGAGATGTATGAATGAATTTGCATGAATGTAGTCCTCCCCTTAAAAAGGGTTGTGACGTGTGAGGAGCTAAGTCGTAGTCTTGACAATAGATGGCGCTACTTGAGAAAAAACAAAGAGACGCATTTCTTAGGCTCAAAATCTGCTGATCGTATCAGCGGAGGCTTGTCCGTGGCAAGTGCCATTAGTCACAACACACACAAAATGTTTATCTCCGTTTAGCAGCACAAGTCGCAGTAATTTTCCATACCCCCAAGTAAATGTTCATAAAGGCACACTACAAAAAAGGACCTAAACTCTTATTTTATTCAAAGCACAAATTTAACTTTGAATTAAGCGCAGAATGGAAAAAAATCACTTATACATCAGTACATCAAAAATTGAACAATTCAGTTAATTAGAATTGCATAGAGTATAAACTTCGTTCCATTGGGGCATGTTAGTTCAGTTCAAATTTCTACAATCTCCCACCGTGATTTCTTGTCCATCAAGCAAATCAACACGAGGTGGTGAATGCTACAGGAAAGAGGGAAGGGGGGGTCTAGGAACAGACTATTTCTACCCCATCGATTTCTGGGTGTCGTTCCACAGCCGACACATCTCTCGGGACAGAGAAAAAAAAACCGGCAAATAAAGGCGATTGACCGTATCCAGGCAGAAGAAACTGACCTTAGGACGTAATTGTGAAAAAGGAAATACACCCCCTCCCACCAACTTGCAGCAGGGTCGTGCGCCAAGGGCCTTCCTCACACGCAAACTTGTAAAACCTCCCGATCAATGAATTGAAAAAGAAATCTTACCTGAAAGAATAAATTGCAGATTTCTTTGAGTGCGTGTCTCACCTCTTATCAAAGCAAACGTGATGGCGCTAACTATTATTATAAAGTTATTCCCCAGGGAGGTTCGAATGTAGTTGGCTTTTGTTAAAAGGATATACCTATTAGGGTAGACTGTTTAACGAGGCTATTAGATATTCCTTTAACGAATAGGCTGTGAGTGGTTTCCGGCCTTGGAATAATAACGAGTTTAGTTATTTTGGCCTTTTGAATTATGCATTAAGTTTTTCGCCCTGAGAGCGATTCGAGTCATCTGACATATGTCACGTTCATTGCACTGGTTTGGATTCGATTAGCTGACGGGGATTAAACTCCGTAATAAATGATTATAAAGTGGTCCGTGCTGTTCGAATGGAATAAATTACTATAGAAATCATTTTAGGGAGATAATAAATTTTCCTATTGTGACACTTTCTGTTGTTGTGATTTATAAATGTAATGCTTGACAGTTGCCTAGGAACAACGAAAACATCATATATTCAAATCTATATGAGCCATTAAAATACTATAAAAAATTTAAGTGCATTTTAATACAAACCAAACCAAAAAGTATCAAGTAAAATAACAATTACCAGGATCAATTATTAATGCATGCAAAGCTTTGTATTAAATATGAGTCAGACAGTAAAAATCTTTTTATCTTTAAAATGGATCGTAGACTATTTATTGGGAAGTAACTAATGATGTAGCAATAATTACTTTCCTGTATATGTAGTACAGAAAAAATATAGTAATCTCTAGGAAAATCGAACTCGAGATTTTTCGAATCTTTTGCTTTTAGAACTCACCGAGTACAAAAACGTATTTTTGTACAATGACCGTCTGTCTGTCTGTGACAAATATAACTCTGAAATGCTTTCATCTAGACAGATGAAATTTAACATTCGATCAATATTCCATATTTGTAGATTATTGTAAATCTAACCAGCGTTCAGAGAAGGATTGTCTGTTCAGTTGTTCAAATATAATTTAGCACAACAACTAAAAAATGCAGAGAGCTCAACGAAAACAATCCGATACACGGAATTAACATTTATAGTTTAGATATTTATCAAGTTTTGAACAAGATCTAACATGAGATTGACCATCTGTCGGTCTGTAGAAACCTGTAAATGCGATAGTTCATTGACTAAATGACTTAAATATATCAAACTCCGTAAGGTCTACCAACTTTGGCAACCCTGCTCACCTCTGATAGCAACCCCGCTTGCCTAACGTGGGAGTAGGAGTGGAGAGTGAGGATGAAGAGAAGCCGGTCTGGGATTGACGAAGCGAACGATGCTCTGATAGTTTTGTGTTTATTTTGCTATTTTTGCTTTATCTTTGTGCTGTGTCCCCTATCTAAATGTAAATAAAAATTTGGGACTAAAATTGGATGTGATCTCTGTCTCTACCACTCACATTAAAGAAATCCCGCTAAAAAAGAGGTTTTTTACAAACTTTTTATATGATTTTGTGAAAACAAAATCATATAAAAATTTTGTAAATTGTTCCAATCGGTAGGGAGAAACGTTTGTAATTATTCCAATCGGTAGGGATAAACGTTTGTAATTGTTCCAATCGGTAGGGAGAAACGTATTTAAAACACAAATTCTATTTTCGAATACTATTAACCGTATGCAAGGGATTTATCGATGAATAACTGGTGAAGGATGACGCAATAAATTAAGTAGCTAAATCAAGGGGAAAATTAATATTTCGTAAATATTGTTCACCAAAGCTATACAAGGTGTTCTCTGGGAAAACATATATATTTAAGTGTATACGAGAAAGTTTTTGGGAAACAACTCCAGCAGCTTATTAGCAGCAACTGCAACTGCAAATTCTACTAGAAGCAGCAAATACAAATTGTGAAGCAGCAAATACAAATTGCGAGTACTATTAGAAGCAACAAATACAACGGGGAAACTATTAGAAGCAGAAAATACAACTGGGAGAACTATTAGAAGCAGCAAATAACATTATTAGAATCAGTAAATTTAAATGTGAAAAGTATTATAAGCAGAAAATAGTGCTCACTACTTAGAATGCCAGAGATTAATCGCCAAATAATTTGCCATGGATGACACGACAGATATGGTAAAAATGCTAAATTTACGTCAAAGGTTAATATATTGTAACTATTCTACGAAGTGTCTCTGGGATATCATTTTTATTAGAGAATATGCAAGAAAGTTTTGGGAAGACCACACCTGATGATTTCTAATAGTGATTATCTTGTTTCAAATGGGTAACTTTGAATAAAGTACGTCAGGAGAAAAAAAAAAGGGAAAAACCATGAATACCGTAAATTTATCTGCAAATGCAGAACACAAAAGTTACATGCTCATTACACGAAAATAAATGAAGCAGGAAAAATAATCCATAAATATATCTAAATTTAAGAAGAATTGAAGGAAATAATAAAAGCTTAAAAGCGGTAAATATTTTAAGAGCCAATAGGAAAAATGTTGCAAAATTGCAAAAAAACTGCGCACACTAAACGCAGAAGCATTTACAAGGTAATTTGATGCTGCGGTGGCAATGTCTCGGTTCGTGAACCTCAAGATTTCGGGTTCGAGCCCCGATTCCACTGAAGAACCTTTGTGTAAGGGATCTGTTTAATGTTAAAACTGTCAGGCCCAAACGTCCTCTCACTGGTGTGGTGTGGAGAGGGGACAACCATCTCAGGTATCGTTCTCGTCATCTAACAGCGGTTCAAAATTATGAGGTCCGTCCCTAATGCTGCTTCGCAACGGGGCGTTAATATAACCAATCTAAACCAAACCTACAAAGTAAATTGAAGGGGAAGACCGGAAGGAAATAAAGGATTAAAAGCGGTAAAAATTAATACCAAATGGAAATGCTTGAAAAGAGCGAATTCCCGCCGCCCATTCGAACAGTAGAATTTTTTACATCAAGGACTTCTTTATAAGCACGTTTAAATTCTTTAAAAGTACTTTTCTCACTTGCTGTATTATATTGTTCATTTGATATATTAATACGAAAAAAATGACTTTTATTTTTTAAATTGTATTTTACATTTTTAAAATGATTTTTAGTCTTTAATATGCACTAAAAATAATGTCAGGTCCATTCATTCGTCAAGTGGGGTGATTATCGCTGATTTTTCTGCTTTTATCTTTAACCCCTTAACAGGTTTATTTTCCTTACTGTCTAATAAGATGACACCTTCTATTTTGGGAATATTTTCTTATTTTGATTCAAATGGAAATCCACGGAATACTTGGCTTATCTACGATTTCGAAGTCATTTTATTATTGAATTATAACTGTTATGAATGGTTTATTTTTTTGTTTACAACTATCGAAATTCGATAAATCGATGCACATCCGGCGTACGGGCAAACCGGTTAAGGGGTTAAAGTTTATGTTACCACAACGGAGTTAGCTCCTCCCTACCTAAGTTTCTAGAGTAATTTAAATAACCATTGTTCGAAACAAAACGCAGGCAGGAGCTAAGAGTGAGCAATAATAGTGTCTCTGGACACAATACAATTTCCCTCCTTTAAAATATAGCGTGCCGATGAAGTGAAAGTGACTCGACTCTTGAACATTAACGTAACTTATCCGAAAAGCGAAAACCACCATGTAAACCCTCATATTTGAGGTTTATTGGAAAAGATCAATATGAATTTCAGAACTATTTAAGCATTCGAAGTCATTCCAGAATCCAAACATTGTGCCGGGAATTCCACCCAAGTAACGGTGCAGCCCTTCCTATAGGAGATATGCCTAGTCATAGAAATGGAAATAACGATTCTTAAGCATTAAACTATCCTTTAGGAATAGTGAGAACTATTCTGAAAGGATGGTATGAATATTTATGTTCATACAAAACAATTATTGTTGTAAAAACAAACAATAAAATCGTTGTATTATTTATTCATACAGCAGGTATTTTGGTATTTGTCTAAGTTTCCAGTTTAAACTAATTCTAGAACCTCTATTGCCACACACACACACACACACACACACACACACACACACACACACACAC
>JAOUZG010036556.1:3867672-3880178 GCA_026289955.1 Argiope argentata | reverse complement strand
ATATATATATATATATATATATATATAGAGAGAGAGAGAGAGAGAGACCGATTTTTTGTCATAATTATTCTTTAAAGCAAGAGGAGGACAGTGATAAGGTTTTTTTTAATTCACATTGTTTATTGAAGTATAAGTTAATTAAAAAATTAAACAAACTTAGAATGTGGTTCTGCTGTATCTTCCAAAAAAGGATTCAGAAAAATAATTTTTACAAATTAGAATTTGATTTTTACAATTTCACATATTACTAAAAAGTATCATTTTAATGACAACCGTTCAATTTCCATATAACTTTAACTCTAGTTCTAATGATTTTTAAAATTCAATTTGATGCACCTCTGATCACCAAAATTTTAAAGTTATGATAAAATTCTTACTAATTTCAGTACTTAAAATTTTTTTTAAAAAAAATTAGGTTTAGGAAGGTTAGACAATTCTTCATTAATTTTTTATCACTATATAATAATAGATTTTTATTATTATACACTAATGTAAATTTGTATCACTGTTTTGTGTTAAATGGCTGTACTAATGTAAAAAGGTAGGCATAGTATAAAAGATTCAAATTTGTCAGATTTTAGTTTTTTCAAAAGTTGGAAGCTGTGCCAAAGGGGATATTTTTATTATAAATTTTTTTTAACTACTCCAGACAATCGAGAGAGAGAGAGAGAGAGAGAGAAGGACAATTAATTAACAATTAATATTTTTATATTTATAAAATTGGGCTGGGATAACCTGGTTGGTAAGGGCGTTGGATTTGCATGTCTTGGACTGTGAGTTCGAACCCACCAGCTGAAGACTCTTTCTCTCTCTGTGTGTGTTGGCTAGCGCACGTTAAATCTATTGTGGTCGCAAAGTCCTCCATGTCGAGAGTAATACTACTGGGGTACTGGGTCAGAGGTGATTGTTCTCTGTGAATGAATAAACGAAATGCATGAATGAAATTTGCCCCGTAAAAAGGGTTTGTGGCATGTGTGAGTACGAAGTCAGAGTTTTGCCCTCGGGTGTTCAGAGCTCCATACCCTCAGAAACTACTTCACTCCTCCTTCCGTTCTAAAGGGGAACAAGAGAACATCGTTCCCCTTTACGAGAACATAGATATGAGATTGTCAACATAAGAAAAAGAAAAATGTATAAATTTTCAAGCTTTGGAATTTTAAGCACTCTCAAATATATCAGCTCTTATACACACAGCTCTATTCAATCAATAAATAAAGAAAATCAAAAAATTTTAGAAAATTTCTGACGGAAATCATTTACTAAACATAAGTAAAATAAAACAAAAGTTTTAAAAAAGCTCATTTGATTAATATTCGTTTATTCTTAACCAGTTTCTTTCAATAATACAATTCTTTCCGATACTTAGAAGAGGAAAAAATAAGCACACGACAAATTTAGTTATACAAACCATAATTCGATAACAAAACGATTCAACACACATTATCAAAGCAACAACAAAAAAGGGCATCCACTGAACTCCAGAAATGACCTCAATAGTTTTTGATGTAAAACGTTTTTATGATCCCCCCCCCTAAAAATAAAATAAAAATGAAATTATCCCGATATCCAAGAGTCCACCCTGATTGATAATCCATTTCCGAAACAACCCCAAAACGATCTCAATATCTCCGAGCCCTGCATTACCACAGAATGGCAACTAAACGTCTTAACGAGGATATAAAAAACATTCAGCACAAGGCAACAAAAGCGAAAGCGCAGATATATCTTTCGCTCTCTCTTTATATATATATATAGATCAAGTGGACATTTTGAAAACTGCAGTGGCCGGCGGGAGGGTGTGCCAGAGAGATGATTTTGGACGGACTGTCAAAGGAAAAAGATTTGTGATCTTATCGTTGGCAACCACATACCACTTTCGTCTGCCATCCATTACGTAATAAGAGACAGGAATTCTAAGAAAATGCTGCGCCCTTTTGTTCCATGGGGCTGTACAGGCTGAAAAGAACCTAGCCAATACCCCTCGCAAAGGGTCACTAAATATGAGAGGGGGAAGGGAGCATCACGGGAAGGGTATCTTTTGTACCATAATGCGGAGAAAGTATTCCTTCATTGTCGTTGAGAGCCGAGAGTACGGTTACGAAAGTATGATGGGGCTTAGTGGTTTCGCATTTAATTACTTTGACCACCCCAAAAGAGAGTTTTTTTTTTGTCATTCTTCTGGGAAAGATTCGAGTATCAGAATCATTTCTAATACTTTTGCGAAATCCTGGAAGGAAATTTAGTTATTAGAAGTGATTATACCAGAGTCGTATTGTCAGGTTTCATAACACCATTAGTTTTGGTAAAAGGGAGAAAGTAAAATAGAGTAATTAGGGGTGATTATAACAACGAATCGTATTGCCATATAATGCACAACAGCATTAAATGTGTACATTTAATGTTGGTTTCTCCAACCTTGTAGTCAGAGAATCTTGGAATTTCGACGTTATATCTTTACTTAACTATTTATGTTTCATGTTTGTGGGGACTTAATTTTGAAATTAGATTTTTGTGGAATTTCTTAGTGTTATTGGTTTCTTGGTAGAAGCAGAATATTTTAATACCATTAGAGCTAAGAATTACCAATTAATATATTAATTTAACCAATAATTTATTTCACAAAGTTGGCATCGTCTTAATATTAAATTTTGTGAAACATTTATTTTTAGATTATGTTGATTACATTATTACATAAAACATTATTAATATTTTAAATAATGGATAAGATTTATAATAAAGACTATAAAGTAAAAATAAAGAAAGTCTTTGAAATTCGAATTATTAGAGTAATAAAAGGTAAGGAAAAATATTTTTTAATCTAAAAATCTATTAACGTAGAAAAGTAAATTATAATACAATGCAATCATTGAAAAAAAAATCTTGGGGAGTCACGGGAAGTTAAAATACATTATAAATGCGGAAAAAGTCCAATGGTATTTTTATCAAAAATCTCAAGTATGTAATGCTTTTTTCGCGTCCATATTTTTGATAAAAATAAATTTGAATATTGAATTATTAATTTAATTAAAAATCAGATGAAAAGTATTAAAACAATGTTACTAAGATGATGTAAAATATTCATTATTTTACAAGAATATAAAATATAAAAGGCAATAAATAATGTAGAAGATAATTTTATGTTATTATGCCGAACGTTTATATTATTATTTACTTTATAAATATAATTTTTAAAAAAAAAATCTTCAAAATTTAGCATAATATAAGCATTTGTATGAATGCATTCGTTTCAGTATTTAGTAGTTGCAGTTTTCATTCATTGAAACCGATAGTGGTTATTCAAACAATAATAATAACAATAAATTACAATAATTTTTTTAAAGTATATTCCCTAATAATAAAATAAACATAAATATCTTTTTGAAATATAAATATATTTGTTGTTATTGTTGTTGCCTATGGCACTTGTCATAGACAAGCCCACTGACAAAGTGAATCTGAAAATCACAATAAAAAGCGCAAAAGCATAAGAGGCAGAACATAACAGGAAAATGCTGTACATCTACAATGAATACAAAAGGAAATAAATATTCGAAAGGTTTATTACATAAAATGCATTATAAATGTAATTATGATTTCAGTTTTTTAAATTAAAACTGTCCTATGCTTCATGCTTTTAAGACTTGTTTTAATTCCAATTTTTCGATAAAAATTATTTATAAAAAAATTGAAAGCATTGATTATACTTTGATTTTAATTTTTGTATAAATACCAATTAAATATAAAATTAATGAGAAGATTTTTAAAAGTAATGTGATTTTTTTTGAAAATTCAAAAAAAAAAAAAAAAACGTCGTTCTACTTCTAGCTCGGTATCTCAGTAGATACGTTTCTACATATGTATTTTTTAGCTACATTAATTCCCCGTTTTTAAAGCAACTTCAGGGATATTTTCGGACGGAATTCGTTATTTTGAACCGCGGTCAGATGACGAGGACGACAGTTTAGCTGAAACCCCCACTCCACGTCACATCAGTGGGAGGACATTTGACCTGGACGGATTTAGCGTGGACCTGACCCGTTTACACGACGGCCCTTCCGTGGAATCGGGTCTCGAATCTGAAACCCTCCAATGTCAAAGCTGAGGCCTTAACACTAGGCCACTGCTGCCATTTTAACAAAAGTAGTAACTGTTACTGAAACATATATTCTATGTAACAATAGTAATGCCTCAACTTTATTACATTTACATCATATACTATGTCTCCAAATTACTGCATAATGAAAACAATATTTTAAATAGTAGCAGACATATTTAGCAAGCAGGTGCTTTGTTGAGATTATTACGTATATTTCAATGAGATATCTAATGCTCTTATATACCCTGTGCTTTTAATTGGAATATAAATTGGCGTGAAAAGTTGGCGAATTCAATTCGTATTTCAGAGAACTCTATCAAAGTTTTACTAAGAGGAGTTCCTAAAGCATATATAGGATTCATAATATAATAATGTAAAAATTTCTGAAATTTGAACTATGGTAAAGGTGGAAGGTTGGGGAATTCGATCCAACTTCCATCCATACCGAGGGTATATGAAAATAGAATCTTGAGACCTCTCAAGAAAATGATGAGTTTAAAAATTTTCCTCAGGAGACCATTTATGACGTACTCGAGGATCATGAGATTCCACATAAAATAAAAATTGGTGGAATTGATTCATTGCCTGGCGCTGTAAAACTGATTCATTGATTTTGTAAATTTTTTTAATATATAAATATATTATCAACTGGATGAAATATAAAATAATATAAAGATAATTTAATAAGTATAGACGTAATTTAATTTCTAGTATCTTGTATACGCAGTATAGAGACATTGTAGTAATCGTAAAAAATTTTCAAATTGAGATTTTGATGAATATTCACCTCTCTAATATCGAAAATCGTATTTTTAGAAAGTGTTCGTCAGTACGTTTGTACGTGGTAATGAGGACTTAAATGCTTTAAGCTGGACGGATGATATATTTCATAAACAGGCTGTATAACAAATTTGTAGATTTCTATTCAATTTTGAGTAATATCCGTTCAGAGAAGTCAATCTGTTCGATTATTCGAATAAAAATTAGAATTCTAACAACAAAATTTAGACATCTATAAAATTTGGTGCATACACATAGCATCTATAATGGGGACACTTTTTTAAATTTTGAGCCAAAGATAAAGAGTTATTGTCCGTCTGTCGGTCTTCACTTTCAGAATCATATTAATACAACTGAAAAAGATAATAAGTTAAATATATTAAATTTGGTTTTTTATTTTGTGACTATAAGTAAAGCTATTTAAATTTTTAGGGGCTTCAGTCGATTGGGAAAAATACATCTAATAAACACAGATACGATTTCAGGATGTTATTAATTGCCAAAAGACCCACCAAAGATGTAACAATAAATTCAGTAAAGAGGCTAAATTCCCGCCGAAAGTTAAATTCTCGTAAATATTTTACGCCAATGTTATACATGGCGTTCTCTGGAATAGCTCCTTTATTTGAGAATATGCGGGAAAGTTTTAAGGAACCTACTAGTTTGATTTAGTTTAAGTCTGGTTTACACTAAAATTAGTTTTTTATAATAGCACATTTATTTGAGAATAAGCGGGCAAGTTTTATGGAACCTACTGGTTTGATTTAATTTAAGGTTGGTTTCCACTAAAATTAGTTTTTTGGAATAGCACCTTTACTTGAGAATATGCGGGAAAGTTTTAAGGAAACTACTGGTTTGATTTAGTTTTAAGTTGGTTTCCACTATAATTAATTCTTTGGATTAGCTTCTTTATTTGAGAATACGCGGGAAAATTTTAAGGAGACTACTTCCTTTGGTTTGATATATTTTTAAGTTGGTTTCCACTAAAATTACTTCTTTGGAATAGCACCTTTATTTGAGAATACGAATGAAAATTTTAAGGAAACTACTCCACTTAGTTGGATTTAGTTTTAAGTTTCCTTAAACTAAAGTTGTTTTCCTCTAATACTAGTTATTATTAGTATGCCAGAGTAATAATTCTAGAACTAATAATTCGCAAAAATAAAGCCCAAAACTTTAATGAGATTATATATAAGGCTTTAATTCTAATCATATTTAATAATTGTATAAAACCATTTATTCCTGGGTGGAAAACCTCTTAATCAAAATATTACAGGTACTTAATTTCGAACTTTTTAAAAATCACTTGATTTTCTTTTTTGTTAAGCGCCATCTAATAGTGGGAAAATCCAGAAAGCAATCAGTTTATTGTAAATAAACACCTCTATTTGTTGTTACCGAAAGAAGTCGACTTTCCATCAACTGCTTTTCTTTATGTACTTTTTTTCACCAGATAGCTTTCTAGTCACTTTTTCAGTTCTCGAATCTCTTTTTATTTCCCTTTTTGAGTTATTTACTGTCATTCCTTTTTTTTCAAACCGCAATTGGGAGTTTTATTCTTAAGGTTCTCATTTTCCCCTCATTTTTTATATCGCTTAAGATATTTCACTTACCCTTAAAGTCGAGGGTAAGTAGCCAAAAAGATAGGGTAGGGTGAGAAGGAGAAGAAAAGGCACGCTTATTGATAAATTCTTTAAAAAATTTATATTTATTCTTACTTTGTCCGACCAATTTAGAATAATTTGATGTTCAATTTATGTTTTGATGTTCAATTGTTTGTCTTAAGCTCAATTTTGATTTCTTTCTTTACTTTTTCTTTTAGTATACGAAGTATATAGATAAAAAAATATTGTACTAACTTAAAAATTGTACTCTAAAATATGAAGTACTCGAAATTTCAGAATCTGTGTCTAAAAACAAGTTTTTGGATTTATTTCTGTTTATGTGTGAACACGATAAATCTACTTTGAGCTTAACGGGTGAAATTTTAATATCAAAGTTTCAATAAACTTCATTGTAAGGATATTTATATATTCAGCTGTTTGAGTACACATGAACAAAAAACAAAATTTTAAAATATTGATAAATAAAATTTAGTACCCAGGTTTACCATCTAAAACACATACTCCTAACAAGTGTTGTATGAAACTCGATAAGCAGTTGACTGTCTGTCGATAAGCATTTTCACATGCATATAAACGCGGTGATTTAAATAAATGAAATTTAATATGCTACCTCGTGATAACAACTATAACTCAATATCAAATTTTGGTTTCAATAGTTTGGGAAAAAGCAGTCTAAAATCCATATAAAAATTTCTGATACTTGTGCATTAACCACATATTAAGGATTAATAGATTTTGGATAGAGCATGATAGGCATAATCAACGATAAAAAACATCAAGTATTAGATATTAATAGGGTTTGAATGGAATATGAAAGGTATACTTTAAGATGAGAAAATCCCTTATTAGGGATTAATAGGATTTGGAGCCAGCGTTTAGGCACAGAGGTAGCCCGTCTTCCTCGTGATTTGGACTTCCCGGTTTCAAGTTCCTGTTAAGGCGTGGTTATTCTTCTGTGTACTATCTGTGAGATGTGTAAATGTGCTCCTCTGTAAAAGGGGCTGTGCAAGGGAGTGTGTGTGTGTCATCCTCATAGGAGTAAGAAGTCAAACTTCTGCCTTCGGGTGCTCAGGGATCCATACCCTCAGAAGCTACTGCACCCCCTCTTTCCGTTGAAAAGCAGGCATGAGATCATTATCATTATCATAGGATTTGTATGGAATATGATAGGCATAATATACGATGAGAACATTGCATATTAAGGAAAAATAGGATTTCTATGGAATATGATAGGCATAATCTACGATGAGAACATCGCATATTAGGGAATAATAGGATTTCTATGGAATAGGTTTGGCATAATCTACGATGAGAATAGCGCATAGTAGGGAATAATAGGATTTCTATGGAATATGATAGGTATAATATACGATTAAAACGTCGCAAGTTCTTAAGTCGATATCAAGGAAGAGGTTTTATCATAGTGTGTTCTTTTAATGGCCAACTATGCTCTGAAGAGTAAAATGTTTTTAAAGGCTAACGACTTCCAATAAAATCTTAGTCAGAAAAAACTGGAACTTCCAAAGAGATTCATACCTCATATTCAAAAAGAATTTGGTTCGTGCAGATTCAAGTCAAAGCTTTAAAATTGACAAACATCAACACAAATGTAAACATTTGAAGAAAACTGGAACATGAAGTATGTCCATGATCATTAGTTTTCGTCTATTCAGGAATTAAAACAGGTGGATCAATGTTGGCTCCCATTACAGTCAAATATCTCCCAAACACTGATTCGAAGCATGCCTGATAAGATTTTAAAAATAATTCGAAAGAATATACTAAATATATGAATTTAAATACAAAATATTGAAAAATCCATATATACCACTTTTTAAAAAAACTCTGTAAACTTAAAAAAAATTCTGGTCAATTTATGTTCGTTACCTGATGTTATTCCATACCTGATCACCCTTTCCTCGAGTACTAAGCCAGGTTTTAAACTTTATTTTTTAAAAAAGTCGCTTATCGAGTCGCAGTAATAAGTGACTGTTAATCCTGAAAATAAATCTTTACAATTAATTTTTAATTTAAATATGATGATTTTATCTCATCGATCTCAATTTAAATCCAATTTTCCCTTATTCAAATTTTTGGATCCAATAATTCCAATTTTTAGTGAGGACTCTTCACATTCAAATTCGTAAATGTATATTCGTTTTCTTTAAATTCTAAGAACCTGAATCACCTCATACCCACTCACATGTGACTCACAGGAAATAACCGAAAGGGAATAAAGGGAAGAAAATCTGCTCCGAGCAACTCTTCCGCATCCCGGTTCCCTTCCATATTACTTCCCTCAACCACATTAGAAGCGAGCCTCAGCTCATAAAATCCAAGCAAGGCGAGCGACGACATTAATTCTCCGTGGATCCACAAGGGCACGCACTAACCTGGATCCAAACCCCTAATACTCACCTTTAAGTGCCGTCTTGAGGAATCGAACGTTCCACCAGCCCCCCTCTAACTGCCACTGGAAGCAAAGAGGAGTGGAATTTTTACGCGCCGGCTGTTTTCCCAAGCTGTGTGATGTTCTATGTGCAGACGATTCTTGCGAGGGGTCTCCCTGCGTAATTAGACCCCCTCCTGTAATGAGCTCCTATCGACCTTTGTTTCGCCAAGGAGATTTAATTGTTTTCGCGAGATTCTTCCGCCGGTTTGGGGTTCAGTGGTGGAAAGGCGGCGGTTCTCTGCCACTGGGGGCTTGTTGGGGATGGGGTTTATAGTGTTTTTAGGGGAGTTGTTTGTTTCGAAATTTTAATCAGAGGTTTTATACGAAACCGTCTTTGTCTTTTGAGCATTTTTTCTTTCGGATTTTAAGTTTATCCATTGCTCTTCTAATATCTTTTAATATTAAATGAATATAAAATAATCAATAAATAAATATAAAATTAAATCATAAATGAAAAATGAAAATAATAAAGACAAAGATAATAAAAATGAAAATAATAAAGACACAAATAATAATAAAAAATAAAAATCATAAAGACAAAAAAATGAAATTCAGTTCAAATTTATATAATAACCGAGAAAATACTTTATAAGCAAAAAACCCTTGGCCGATACAATATTTCCAGTTTTTTTAACACATTGCCTACCACTATCAATAAAAAAAGCCTGCGAAAGGGGAATTACCGATATTTTCTAATAATTTTAACAACAAATTCTTCCTAGCACAAAGCTGTTGACCTTGATCAAAGGCATGAATGAAATGAGATCACATTTTTATGCCCACCTTTGAACATTTAATGTGTTATAGAAAAAAGAGCACCATACTTGTATTTTATTTGCCTTTTTCTCAAACGATTGAAGCCAAAATTTGGCACCATTACCATTAAAATTTTAATTTAAAAATTACACGCTAAATTTAATTAATTTAGTTTTTTAAATCATCATATGTCTATATGCTCAAAATTACAATGGAGAGTTGATTGGAAATTTAATATGAATATATACTTTATTTAATAAAACTGGTTATCAAGTTCCATTTATTGATCTTTTTCCTTTTTATAATCATTAATATTCATTTGTTCTGCGGCAGCTAGATCTGATTGATTTCCTCTGAATGAATATCGTTCAAAATTTGATAGAAATAAAAGAAGTTCGAGTGAATACAAATTCAAATCAGTCAAATTTCATCCATCTAGATCAAAATCTTCTCAAAATTTTGTGTTTACACACAGACATAATTGCAGGAAAGTATCCAGGTATGTATAAATCTAGAATTCAAATCTTTTCATGATGACTAGACTTTATCTTTGCATACTTCGTATATGACAAAGTGAAAAGAAATTCGGTAGACTAAAGATGCATTTCCATTATAAATTTTACACAGGCTGTTTCAAAATTTGATGCTCTACGAGATAACTGATGGAACACAAAATTAAGATAAAGATAGAATCAGGAATTGAATTTTAATGTTGGTTGTTTAAAAATTCTAATTGAGCATGGAGAGTATTCAATAATTTCGAATTCAAAAGCTAAATTTACCAATGTTATCAAAACTTTATAATATGGAACAGGAATATCTAATCATTCAACTTTCGAAATCCCAGTGCTGGCCTGTTGCTCGGTCAGCTTGCAGTCTTGGATTCCATTATCATTCCTTTCGAACCCCTTGATAAACTCGTTGAAAAAGATTTTCTATTTCGACAGATTTACTCCTTGCTCAAGAACGTGGCATAGATATAATAGATTTTCATTTCTTTCCCGAATAGAAGGACTGACTAGAAAGCTAAAGCTTCAAGACTAAAAGGACCATTAAGGCATATTTCCTCTCACTGAAGATAATTGATTCTTATAATAGGGGGTAGTCATCTTAATCTAACGATAAGAAAACTGTCCGCATTCGGTTTGGTTTTGTTTAGTTATATTAACATCCCGTTTTAAAGCAACACTAAGGCTGTAAAGGGATGGGCCTCGCAATTTTGAACCTCGGTCAAAATTCAAGAGTTCGGTCGAGGAGGATTTGCTAAGCTTCATAGTCCAGATAATCCAGATAACAACTTCCGGACACAAGTAATTACTTTTGACTGGTGGCTATGTAACTCGGCAGCAAACCCTAAAGTTGAGAGTTCGGTCCTAATCCTTCACTCATAATTGAGGAGATTGTTATCTGGCTTTTGAAGCTATTACTACATACTTTTCCACCAGTGAGTCGAAGGAAGACGAACAATACTAGAGTGTGTGTGATGTTGGCTGTTGTATTTAATGCGCCTGACGACTTTTGCTGCCGGTAGAGGACGCTACAGTAACTATACAAAGGTTGGTTGTTCAAGCTCACGGGTTGTCATTGTGGGTGAATGGTTAGGACTGGACTCGCAACGTTACTGATTGAAGCCAAGTAGCGTAGTCACAAAGCAAAAGTTGCATCCAGAAGTTGTTATCTGGTTTATGAAGCTATCACTACTTAGGTATCTGAAATGGCCTTTACCCCGCCTAGCTTCCGAACGACACCAGCGAGGAGATATTTGGTTCCAACGGATTTAACGCGCACCAGAAGTTACACGAAGGGTCTTCAGTGGAATCGGGTCTCGGGCCTAGGTTCCACTGTCCTCGAAGTCGAGACCTTATCACCAGGCCACCACAGGTCGATAAATGGCTAAATATTCACAGCAATTATGGCAAAAAATAATCATTCCTGCATATAATGTTTGTAACAAATCTTTTTCTTTCTTTATTCTTATCTTTATTAATAGCTCATTGGATAAAAAAAACGATTCTCGCAATAATACATAGTGTCCATTCTAATCTTACTCAGTAGTTTGTTATCCATTGTTAGAAGGGACTAAGGTATGGAAGTCATGTGGAAATAAAAAGTGTTATTTAAAAAAGGTGTTAAAATATTTTAATTAGAAGCATTTATATTAATATTACTAATCTATTTGGATTTCATATAATCTTCATACTGTATTAGCAAGGGCTAGCGATTTTGAAAGATACCATAAAAAAGGGGGGTGCAAAACCAGTCGAATAAATAAATCGGCTCTTTTGAGGTGCGCGCCGACTTTGAGAAAAAATAAAAAGGGCTTGGGGGGGGGGAGGATATGTCCGAGTGACTGCCGGGATCCATCGCTTAAACAACCGGCCTCTCTGACTCTTCGTAATCCCCCGGTAAAGCGGCCGGTTAACAAAGTAACGGCCGCCTTAATCCCCTCCAGATAACACCCACATCGCCCCGGAATCTCAATGCACCCTTCTATCTCCAGACCCAGCCCCGTTCAGGTGCAGAGTGGTGTGGTGGCGCCGGTGGTTCCCTCAGGGTAAATATCAGGAGTGAAACCAAAGACGAAGTGAGATTACGGCCAGTAAGTTGAGCGAGGAAGAATTTTCAATTAATTTTTAGGGAGAGTTGAAGGTGAGCACGCTAAAGGTTAACAAATATGTTATATTGTTATAACATCAGATTCTTACAAGTTTGTATATGGTTTGTAAATGTTATTCTTACAAGTTTGTATATGGTTTCTTACAAATTTGTATATGGTTTGTATATGGTATTCTTACAA
>JAOUZG010036556.1:3847311-3867662 GCA_026289955.1 Argiope argentata | reverse complement strand
TTCTTACAAATTTGTATATGGTTTGTATATGGTATTCTTACAAGTTTGTATTTGGTTTCTTACAAATTTGTATATGGTTTGTATATGGTATTCTTAAAAGTTTGTATATGGTTTCTTACAAATTTGTATATGGTTTGTATATGGTTCTTACAAGTTTGTATATGGTTCTTACAAGTTTGTACATGGTTCTTACAAGTTTGTATATGGTTCTTACAAGTTTGTATATTGTTCTTACAAGTTTGTATATGGTTCTTACAAGTTTGTGTATAGTATTCTTACAAGTTTGTATATGGTTCTTATAAGTTTGTGTATGATTTCTTACAAGTTTGTGTATGATTTCTTACAAGTTTGTATATGGTTTGTATATGGTATTCTTACAAGTTTGTATATGGTTTCTTACAAATTTGTATATGGTTTGTATATGGTATTCTTACAAGTTTGTATTTGGTTTCTTACAAATGTGTATATGGTTTGTATATGGTATTCTTACAAGTTTGTATATGGTTCTTACAAGTTTGTATATTGTTCTTACAAGTTTGTATATGGTTCTTACAAGTTTGTGTATAGTATTCTTACAAGTTTGTATATGGTTCTTACAAGTTTGTGTATGATTTCTTACAAGTTTGTATATGGTTTCTTACAAATTTGTATATGGTTTGTATATGGTATTCTTACAAGTTTGTATATGGTTTCTTACAAGTTTGTATATGGTTTGTATATGGTATTCTTACAAGTTTGTATTTGGTTTCTTACAAATTTGTATATGGTTTGTATATGGTTTCTTACAAGTTTGTATATGGTTCTTACAAGTTTGTATATTGTTCTTACAAGTTTGTATATGGTTCTTACAAGTTTGTACATGGTTCTTACAAGTTTGTATATGGTTCTTACAAGTTTGTGTATGATTTCTTACAAGTTTGTGTATGATTTCTTACAAGTTTGTATATGGTTTGTATATGGTATTCCTACAAGTTTGTATTTTATTTTGCTGTACATCATTATTTAACCCTTTAATTGTTTTAACTTTTTCTATTATCTAACTATATGATAGCATGAGTTTGAAGATTGGGCTATTTTATTAATTCAATTAAAAATTTATAGAATAATTGAGTTATTTGCTATTTGTAATGTTTTGAATTGAATTATAATTTCTCTAGATGATTTACTTTTTATTTTCATGCGAGAACATGATATTGTTTTGGTTAAAAAGTTTTGATGTCTCCGACATTTAAGGGCAAAAATTATGTTTACCTGATTTTTTCATTATTGCATTTTTATTATGTAAGCTTCTTATTCTGTCAGCGTTTTTAAAAGATTATCGAAGAACTATGATATCATAGCTGTTATTTCTTCTCAAAATTGGTTGAGCTCCAAAATTTTATTCACCAGCTAGAAAAATTAAAAAATAAAGGTTTAAAAAATTATATTTAAATGGGGGGGGTGGTAATAGAGACGGATGGTGATGCCCCGTAATTGTTTCAAGCCGGTTTAAATTGATTAATAACTTAAATTAATTAAGATAAATAATGACAAAAATAATAATATTCTTGCATAGCTTGAAACTTAAGATCGAGGATTTTATTTTAATTTAGTTTTTAATTTTGATAAATATTAATTTGAGGTTTGCATGATGTGCGTAGAAAAATATTCATTACAATAGAAGGTGGTCACAAATTTTTCCCCAGGTTACATAAATTATTGTAAAAACCCTATTATATGTTGACATATGATTGTTTTGTAAATTGCGAAGACTTTTATAAAGATTTTAATAGAATCGCTTACATCCGTATATTGAAATATGAACACCCTAAATAGGTGAAATAATATCAAAGCAATATTTAAATACCCTCTGAGTACTTTTCAGCACTTTAATCGTTTACTACACACAATACATGTGATTAGAATTTTGAATTTATCACTAAATGTCGGGAATATTCAGTAATTTATTGTCACTGAATAGTAACGACCTCCTTGAATTTAGGTAATCAAAGAATGTATTCAAAATTTTCTTTAATTAATGCAGTTTCGATCAACATTTTGAATATAAAAATTACTATTCCTGCGTTAGTTGAACGGAAAACTTTTCTGTTGTTCAATACTAAAAAAAGTATTTTGTAGTTGCAGAATAAGACTATTCCACAGTAAAAGTATTGTTTTCAATAGCACTTTTATAATAATATTTTTAATCAGGAAAAAAATTGTGAATATCCTGTATATAACAGATACATATTTATAAATTTATAACGGTCTACTTTTATTGATAAGACAATGCTTTTTGGAAGGAAAATATAATAGGATGTTTTAATAATGCTTACTATCACATAAATTCTATAATGACAAAAAAAAAGATTTTTTAATACATAATTATCTACTAGAAAAAATAATATTGTAATCTAGAAATTAATTTACACAACACTCATACAGAACAGGATGGTTTATTTCGGAGCATCACAAATATTTTGTCAAGAATGTATTATTGCAAAGTCTTATCACTGACTCTCCGACCCACCTGAAGGCATACGGATAAAGAATACTGAATGATCGAACCTCAACAACAGCAACACTGGCGGAAACTGTGGTTGTGTCCTAAGGGCCATCACCGGCCACGGTAGAAAGTACGTCCCGTCATCGATGGGAGAAGTCCAACACCCACCTATTAGTGTACCCTCCAAGGGTGGAGAGATCCAACCACCATACCGGAAGCATCTCATCAATTACGAGGTGCCCCCCTGGGGGGAAAGGCACACGAAAACCACACTGGCGGTATCTATGGTTGAGTCTTAAGGGCAATCACCAGCCACGGTTCAAACTTTCTCTAAGGAGTATGTCTTGTCGTTGGAGGAGCCAGACCTCCCTTCTATTTGTGTATCTTCTAGGGTGGCTAGATCCACCTATCATGCCGGAAGCATCTCATTCTCTTTTTGAGGTTCCCTATGGGGGTCATATATATGATTGCAAAACAAGAATTCACGCAAAAATTACATAAAAATGATAAAAGAGCTTTGCCGGTAAAACATCCAATTTTCAGAAATATTTAAAAAAAGGGACATCCCATCCTATCGTAGAGTGTTAAGTTTATTGAGAGCATGTCAGCTGGAACTCATATATAATAGTATTCATATATTGGGAGATGCTCAAAATATTTCTATCAATACGCACTTCCAGAATCATTTTAAAATCAGCTATCAGTTAGTTCACGATAGGCTTACTCTTTCGTATTTCAAAAAGGAAATTATTAGGTACATTTATACAATATTTCATTCATTTGGAATTGCCGAATGCTAGTTAATTACTTCTTAGATAATTCATTAAGAAACTTTTCATTCAAACTTATAATTAACATTTTGAATGAATTAAAAATTGATCGGATTAATATTTTCGGGCAAATATCAGTACAATAATTTTTCCGCCGCTTTAAAATAAAGAATAAAACTTTTTTTTTACTGAAACCGATTTTTCTGACATTTTTTCTTGTTTTTAATGATGTTTCAAAACTGATTTGAAACACAATTTAAAACGATTCTGTTGTGATGAAATCCATGCTTTATTTATTAATGGTGACCTCTGGAGGCCACCTGTTTTTCCGGTTATATTAGTTTTATTTAATTTTAGTTATTTATAGTTAAGTTAGTTATATTTTATTTAATTTCAGAGCCGGGATGGCCTGGTTGGCAGAGCGTTGGACTCGTACTCCTTAGGTTACGAGTTCGAAACTCTCCGGTCAAAAGATTCTTCTAGATGTGGCGGCTGGTACTCGTTAAATCTGTTTGTGGTCGCAAAGTCCACCAAGTCGAGAGTAATACCACTGTGGGTACTGGGTCAGAGATGATTGCTCTCTGTTCCAAATCTAAATTACGATCTGAGATGTATGAATGAATTTGCATGAATGTAATCCGCCCCCTAAAAAGGGTTGTGACGTGTGTGTAGCTACGTCGTACTCTTGGCCTTAGATGGCGCTACTTGTAAAAACAAGAGACGCCTTTCTTAGGCTTAAAATCTGCTGATCGTATCAGCAGAGGCTTGTCCATGGCAAATGCCATTAGTCACAACACAACAACAACATATTTAATTTTTGTGTAACTGATCAGGCATATTTTCATGACTTTGAAATTATCAGGCATGAAAACTGCATTATTTTAACTTCACTGCATCTGTTATTTTCATTAAGTATATGAACCTTTCAAATGGAGGTTAATCCCATGACGTCCTAGTATTGGTCATTATATAAAAAAAAGAACTACCCTTTCATCCTTCTTCTAACTTTCGCGATATTGTAATTTCATTTTTCAATTCACCTTTTAAACTACACGGATAATTAACAGAATAGTTTTTTAATTCTTCTTCGGCAAAAAAATTAGCAAATTTTTCTTCTTCAGCAAGAAAATTACGTCATTCAAAATTTGATGAAACAATTAAAAGGTTTAAATTTCAATGCCATAAGGTAATATATCATTGTAAATTCAACAAAACATTCGTAAAAAAATTACAAAAATTCTGGAAAACTTTGAACGGCTTTCAAATTAATGTAATTAAAAAGAAAATGCTTTGAATTTTTAGATGACTTAAGCATCATTTTTATGCTGTAAAATTTTGCTTGAATCTTAATTAATTAAAATTCTGATTAAAATTTCAAAAAAAGTCCTCATTTAAACTTTTAAAAGTATATATACTCCAAATTTGGAACATCTAGCAGAAATGATCTGGACTGTAGAGTCCCTGTTTTTTTTTTTTTGTCAATGTTGACATCACGATTACAAAAAAATGATTTCTTTAGGCTGTAATTACAAGGCAGAAATTTCACTTTCACCTTTTTAAACATGATAAAGCTTTTAGTCTTCCATTCTGTGTGTAGATTGCGTGTTGTAACAATCATTACACAATTGATGTAACCAGGTTCTACTAGGACAAGACAGATGAATCAAGTTCAGAACTTTTACATGATACAATGTCTGGGACTAGAGTTTTTTTCCTTGAACATAAAAACTGCAGGGGCTATGGATCTTCAATAATTTTCTTATTTATTTTTACCGATGTTTATTTCTTCAAGATCTGATGTCTTCTTGGGGAAACAAGCTGCATGATTCCTTTTATTTTATTGAGATTCCTTTTATGTATATCCTCTGAATTTTGCAAACGGAATTGAGTCCACTCATATTTATGAAACATATATCAAGCACCTTGCTCTAGTATCCTAGTTCACTATAGAATTTGAAGAAGAAATAAATGAAGAGACGTCTTATAATAATAATGCATAATGCAAGTGAAGTTTTACAATTGAAACTAATGGGAAAAATTTGTGAAATTTCTAAGACGTATTTGTAACCAAACACCGAAGAGGATGGGATCCTGAGTTTTTATTCAGGTTTGATAGATTGTTTTTGGTTCTTGTTTGGCATGCTACCTTTTCTTTTATTTCCAACTTCTGATAGTTCTTTTGTAAAAAAAAATTGTTAAATCTCATTTATTTGTTTATTTTCCACGAAGTTCTGAATATAGATTAATTTAAATGGTCAGTCTCTGAACATGAATTATTTGTTATCCTTTAGTTTTCATATAAGAACATGATGTTTTGGTTCAAGGCTTTTGAATGCATCAAAATACGTAGGCAACAAATTGGCTGTTTATCGCTTTTGAGGCATTTATTTTTCGCTTTTAGGGTTGTTAGAAAACAATGCAGAAGGTTGTCACGTGTGGCGATTTATAGTCAACTAAAGTTACAACTTGATTACCAAATTATTCATTTTTTGAATTCTTACGAATTGTGTTAATTAATTTAATTCATAAATCAGTTTAAATAGGTTTGAAACAAACACGAGACTATCATATCACGCTAACATCAATATTTAGACAAAAAAAAAATGTGTTATTTTTTTCCATCTCAAAATCCGTCGAGGTCCAAAACTTTGTTTGCCTAAAATTGAAAATTTTAAACAACTATATATATATTTGTGATTGTTTCGAACCGGTTTAAAATGTTAATGACTTAAATAAATTAAGATAAAAAATGACTTCAAAAATAACAATGTTCTCACATGATGACTTGCTTGAAATTTGCAATCGTGGATTTAATTTTCTTTTTATATTTGTTTACTTTTTATTTCCTAAGTTTTTCTTTCAATAATTATGTAATTTTATCTTTCCAATGATAATGGTAACCTGTTTTTGATTTTCATGAATTCATTTTTTTTCTTTCATTAATTTAACAAAAGATTTCATTTTAAATACATTTTTTATTGTTTAGTGTTTCTGTACAGAGTATTGCAACTTCTAACTATTGAATATTGTAATATTATTCTTTCGTATATGCATGTTTTATTAAAATTTCTTCTAACTTTTTTATTTTTTAAATATTTTTTTACTTCAGTTAACTCAAGAGCAGGCTAATTTAACTAATTATTTCGGTTATTTATCTTTTTCCTACAAACTATAACATACACTGCTGGACAAAATTAAGAGATGGAAGGCCTTTTCCCAAATATCTTAAGAAACACTGGATAAAAAAAATGAAATTTGGTATGGATATAACTTATAGTATGACAATAATGTGTGCCAAGCAAAAGTAAATGTGGCATTCATTGGCTAGAGGTATTTCCAACAGTTCAATGTGGACTGAACTTCATGATGAAAGAAGGCAATGAAAGTGAATCTTATATGGTATGTGGTCGCATCAAGTAGGGTGTGTGGTCACCTCTGATAGATAAATAGCATGCACGAGTATGCATGCTGTTAATAAGAGAGTGAGTGAGGGCTTGTGGAAGACCTCTCAATTTTCCACCAGAGCAGTTTTTAACACCAGAATGGTTATAGGTGGGGGGAGGTTGGTGTATCTTAATAGTTCTTCCAAGAGTATTCAAAGCATGTTCAGTGGGATTAAGGTCAGGAGATTTGGCTAGCCAATCCATTCGATGAATATCTTCGCTTTCCAGATACTCCTCAACCAGGACTGCCCTATGTGGTCGGGCATTGTCGTGCATAAAAACGAATTCAGGGCAAACAGCACCCCTGAAAAGACGGACAAAAGGTTGTAGATTCTCCTGCATGTACCTCTGGGCATTCACGATACCAGTGTGAAACTATGGAGTGGTGTGCGGCTATCTTGCATGATCCCTGCCCGAACTATCAGTCCTCCACCAGCATAATGGTCCCTTTCCATGATGTTTCTGGGATGGTATCGGGTCCAAAGCTCCCTCCATATGAATATTCGTCGATAATAAAGTCGTAGACTGAATATGGACTCATCTGTGAAGAGAACATTGGCCCATTGGATCTGTGTCCAGTGTTGGAGCTGTCTTCATTATTGTACACGCTCTCTTTTATGGTAAGGAGTGAGTGGTATGCTAAAGGCAGGATTAGTGGCATACAACCTTCTGTCACCAAGCCTCCTGCCAACTGTCTTCCTTGAAACTAATGTTCCAGTGGCAGTAGCGAGGTCCATAGACAACTGTGTCGCTGTAGACGTTCTCTGGCGCTTGGTTGTAAGTAATAAATACTGGTCTTCATTGGGCGTTATTGCTCTCGGACGACCTTTTTCTGGTCTTCTGGACACAGACCCACTGTTTTTAAACCTACTCCCTAAGTTAGAAACAACGCTTGGAGTTACATCCAATTCCCTAGCAACCTGAGCTTGCGACTGCCCTGCCACAAGTCTACTCACAATTCTCCACCTCATACCTTCGTCTAAACGATGATATTCATTCATTTCACCGAAAAGTTAATAAAAACAATGAGAAAAACAAGATTATTCAAGAAACGCAATACAAATTGGTATTGTATTGTAGAAATGAAATGAGTTGAGCAGCTGGCTGCAGACTTTTATATCTCCTGCTGGCTTCGCAACGCCCACAAAAATACGTAAACTCATCTCTGCGATGCCAGTGCCATAGTGCCGTTATATGGCAAGCAACTGTCCAGGTTTTATGTGATATTTCCCTAGAAATGATTGAAAATGCCTTACATTTCTTAACTTTTTGTCCACCAGTGTATTTCTTAGTAGTAGTGGAGTACAGCCATTGCGATTATCATTTTGAAGTTCGTTTTTTTTTTAATCAAAAGTTTGAAAAACAGAATTATGAATATTTAGTTTATGATTGCCATACGCGCATTGGTGGGATATGGCATTGAGGTTTTCTAAACTTTCTTTCACCTGTCTCTCATATTTTTGAGAGGACATGCAAAAGTCATATGAAGTATAACATACACTTTAGTTTATTCTCATCTTTATATTCATACATATGACTAATTTGCTAAATTGTTTTGCATTCAGTTATC
Organism: Argiope argentata; assembly: GCA_026289955.1. Taxonomy (NCBI): domain Eukaryota; kingdom Metazoa; phylum Arthropoda; class Arachnida; order Araneae; family Araneidae; genus Argiope; species Argiope argentata. The sequence continues at coordinate 3,859,394 of JAOUZG010036556.1, read as the reverse complement.
ATAGAAATTTCAGATTCGTCCGATTTGAACGGTATTTTAATGAAATAAATTTATTTTTTTTAATTTTTAACTTCACCACTACAATAAATTATCTATAACAAATTATGCTTTATGTCTTTCTTCATTTAAGGCGTTCAGGGACCTTTAAAATGACTTTTTGAAATTTTCACCTCAGCAATTTGAAATTTTGCAGGCATTAAGAGTAACACTATTGGATATGACACGTAAAATTTTAAAACGTTATATTAATTTGTTTATGAGTTAGGTGGGTTAATATAATATAATATTAGCGATAAATAATTTAAGGAAAAATGTTCCGGGTGCTCCAAATTTGTTCCAAAGTCCTCCAAATTTTATTATTATTTCTTACTCTAATCTTTTTAAAATAAAAAAAAATGGAATTAATTTTGAAATTTGAGTACAAAATATCAAAATTAACTAATGTGATAATTCAAAACAACTGATTTTTTAAAAAAAGTTTAAGTAGTTTTGAGTTATTACGTTGGTTAATTTTGATAACTCAAAACAACTGATTTTTTTAAAGTTTGAAAGTAAGTAGTAGTTAAGTAGTAGTAATTAAATTTAAGTAGTTTTAAGCAGCAAAAAACCTAGAAAAATGTCATTTTGAGCACGTGATTATATGAAATCAGACAAAGGCTTTTTGATCGTTTGCAATACTAAAGTGACTCATTCAACGAAACAATTAAAATGAGTAAGAATATAATTGAACTTGCACGAGCACTTGGTGCTTGGCCGTCCCAGAAATTATGTTCTGACGTGATACATTGAATATGCATAGCAGATTTCATTCTAATCTTTTTAAGTGTTCACCTTTTTTCAGCCTCTGAAGTCTTCAGGTAATGTTATTAAAAGAATGTATATACTTAAGAGATCTTTGTATAATGTCGGTAAATGATTTTATTAAAAATTAGCAAGACAGTTTGAATCATTACTGTATTAGAAATAGATCTTTCTTTCCATTTGAAAAATGACAAAATTAAGAAAACAAGAATGCTTTTTACATCTTGTTGCTTTAGCTTTGAATTCCTTTTTAGCAGGGAGTTAATAATAGTGTTACCAGTTCCCAAGTAAAAAAATAATCTTTTAGAAAAATATGTTATGCGATACAGAATTTTGTTAGAAATGAATAGTGACTTTTTTTAGTTTGTATTGTCGGAATTCTGACATTTTATTTACTTTAAGAGATACTAAATTTCTTTAAATCTTCCAAGAAATGATTCCAGAGGAAAAGAAAATTTTCAAGTCTTATATAAAGACGAGGAAATACGGGGGAGTCCATTAAAATTGCCGAAATAACGAATCAAGAAGAATAAAATAAGGATATTTTTAGTCGATTCCATGAACTTTGGAATCACGACAATTTTTCTTGTTTTTTATCTTTTATTCTATTCATCTTTATCAAAGACATGCTATTAATAAAATCATTCATACACGAATAATTTCGCCAAATTTTTCCAAATAAATAAATTTAACTAATATTCTCATTAACTCAATGGTTATAAGCTCAATGGTTTTTCCCAATTTCTATTACTGCTACAATTAATTGATTTTACATAAAAGGAAAAATTGCAATTTACCTACATAGGATCGGAGAGTGAGTTAAAAAAACTAAAAGGGTTTTTCTTGTTTTTTATTTAGTAGTGCAAAAACCATTTCTTGACCATGTTGTGTCCAATTTAAGATTCGAGCTTGTAATCATGTAAGATAAAGGGTGTCTCAAAGTTAATGCAAGGTTTGAATTTGTCACCATTCATGCAATAAATGGTTGGCAACTCTATTAAAAACAATTTGACAGCTGATAGTTTAGTGTTAATAAAAATGGAGCTTTACACTATAAAGTAACTTGTTTAATTATTGAGCAATATTTAAAAATAATGAGTCTAGTGGTCACAGCTCAAAAATTGAAGAATTGGCCCCCTACATCGTGCGATTTAACATCAGTGCATTTCTTTTTTTTTTGGGGGGGGGGTTGTTTGAAATCAAACATCTATTCCAACAAGCCTACAAGAACGCATGCATTGAAGGAGGAATGAGGATGAATGAATTTTCTACGCCAGTTGGGGTAACACAATACAGATTAGAAATTTCTAAGTTTCTTTATTCTGTATTATTTTAATTCAAAAGTACTTTAAAATGAATCTAAAGAATCAATTAATTAACAATGTTTAATTTCAAATGCAACAGGCATTATGAAAATAAACATAATCGTTTAAAATAATCGGCCGAAAACATGTTAAGCCGAACTTCATTAGGGTGGGGGAAAATGAACTGAATTCGTTTCTTAGTTGGAGGTGGGGAAATGAAGATTTTTTACTGGAAAGTTAGTTTTTAATTAATTAATAAAAAATTAACGAATTAATCTTTGAAAAAACTGTATTAGCATAAAATGTCAATCACTACAAGTTTAAATAAGAATGTACTTGAACTTGAGTGGATGAATAAAAAGTATTTTATAAACGATTGAGAATTTGAACAAGATATATATAGGTAAAGCGTGAATTAATAGTAGGAAGTGAAAAAAAATAGGATTTTTACAACAAATTCTATCTAAATTCATTCATCCAAAATACACAAGAGCAATATTACTTAAATGTATCGAGAAAACAATCTTCCATCTCAACTTGATTAATTTTTGTTTTGACTCAATTCTCATTCACATATTTAGCTGCAAACCTCGATGCATCATAATCTTCGCAATTGGGAAGGGGGAGAATTTTGCGTGAGCTCCGAGGGTGCACGCAGAATGAAATTCAACCAGGGTTTTACGAGAATAAATGAAAAATAAACCGTTACGGTTTGTAAAAGAGGACCGGGTCTGATGGATGGTGGTATCAAACGGATTGCATGTTGTCCTGCATGCGATTCTTTGGTAATTGCACGACAAACGAATATGATTTTACAAATATTGGAAATATAATTATTAGTCTTGTCTTCTCTTTCCGTTTCAATCAATAGAGTAGATTTGCTTTGGATATTTTAATCTCGTCTTTAGATATTTCGTTATGAGTTGAAAGAAAACTTTTTGAATAAATTCGTAAGGAAAAATATAAGTATAATCTATTTTATTTTACCTCAAAATCTTTTAGTTCCATAACTATTCTGAAGGACTTTCAGTTAAGGCATGATATTGGAAATTATTGAATAAAACATCGTGCTAACTGTATTTGAAATAATTATGGCAAATTGTAATTTAATGTGAAATAATTGTGATGTAGGCTTTTTCGGTACTGGTTTCGTAAATAAGACGATGAAGTTTCTACCTTATTGAAAATTTGCTATATAAAACCATAATTTAGCTTGAAAAATAAAATGAAATTGCTCGTAAAAAGAATTTTATGAATCAGTCATAAAATGAATGACTAATATAAAACTATCCAGTAATGGTCAAGAGGTTACAGAGTAGCTAAACTTTGTATATCAAGAATAAAATTTGTCTTCTGGTTTTGATCTTAACCGATATTAATACTGGAAAGAGCATTTGAGCAATGGATTGTTCGCATTTATCGGGCTTTCAACTGAAGGCATTCCTTCAAGGGAAACACAATTGTAGGCTCGTTTCTTCTGAAAGTGCTTTTTTTTTCAAATATACATATTGCAATTATATTTATCTAAAATATTACATAAATATTCCAAGTCATTTTATCTTTTTTAATCCCCCACAGGGACACCTCGTAATTGGGGCTGAAAGGCTTCCGGTGTGGTGGTTGGATCTCGCCACCTTTGGTGGGTACTCTAATAGGTGGGAGTAGGACTCCTCCCATCAATGACTGGATGTACTTCCTACGGAGAGAGTTGTACCGTTGCCGGTGATTACCTTTAGGACTCAACCACAGTTCCCGCTAGTGTTGCTGTGGCGGCGGTACGGTCATTCATTTTTATGGTTAATCCGTGCGCCTTCGTGGCTGATCAGAGAGTCTGTATATGACTTCTCTTTTTCTATATGCTATTAGTTTATTTCCACATAAAAAAGAATGATTTTTTCCCAGAAGATAATATTTACACTACTTCTTACTGTCAATGCGCCTGAAAAATTTTCATTTTTACTTTATCATATAAGATGTATACAAAGAATAATCGTCGAAAAATTCTAATTAGAGATTTTGACGAATCTCCATGTTTTAGACTTTTGGATATACATCTATGAAATATAGATCTTTAAATAGAATATCGTAATTAAAATGAGTTCCACGTGATAACTATGAGGATTAATTTCCAAGCATGCGGTAAATGTACAAGTTTTCAAAAATCGAATGTTTATTTTGAATGCCTTTTCCCGAATTATTAAAACCAAAGTTTGATAAAAAATTATATCTGTAATCACAAAATTCCATACCAAATTTCACTTATTTAGGATCCAATGAGCAAAATTTCCCAAATTGCGTATATAATCATGAATACACAAGATCCGAGAGACAGTCATTTCTTTAGTTAAAAATTATTTCATGTAATTTCTCACTAAATTTAACACCTATTTCTGAAATAATTACTTTTAGCGATTTTAAAATATAAAAAAATTAAAGTTTTTAGTAACTTTTCAAACATTAAATTATTTCCATCTCATTTTTTCTCTGAATTCAATAAAATCTTAAAAATATTTTTCTTTATCTTTTACAAAAATGTTTTTAATTTTTTTGGTGGTTTTATATTTATGCGTGTTAATAACAAATTAAATCTAATTTTTGGGAGACCATTATCTCTGCTATCTACTTAGGAGCAAATCATATAAGCAAATTATTATAGACAATTCAAGCCTACAATATTTCTATTTTATGTTTTGGAGAGGATTTTATTTATATTATGTTTTAGTAATATAAATAGTTTATTTAATTTTTATAAGAATTTATTTATATTATGTTTTGGAGCAGAATTTAAATTTTGCCAAACAGAAAAAAAAATTAAGGGCTATGCAAACCTTTACTTTGAATTAACGTAACATGATATTATTATAGTTTTAATTCGACTATTTTGTCTTCCTTTGCTTTAACTACGTAAAATTTCTTTATTTATTAAAATATAATTGATTTTTTAAAATTGCCTTTTCTTCAAGATTTACATTTTTTAATTACAATAATAAATTGAATACAATAAAATAGATTTAACATCGTCTCAATGCAATAACTAATTCAATGAAAAAGGTAATTTGAATATATATTTAAAATATTTTTTCTTAAGTTACAACAATCCTAGTAAAAAATTGTGCATGAATAATAAAAATGGGTATTTTAAAAAGGCGCCAAAATTATTTTAGTGGGATAAAATACACCAAAAGTAGTGAATTGAAACTAAAATTTAAATTATTTTTAATAAAAAATATGCATAAAACTTTAAAAAACTTTCGTAGAGAGCCTCTATTAAACAAGTATTTTTGTGTAAAAATAGTTCGTTCAAATCCATGTGTATTCTGTTCTGTAACACGTCTTAAATTATTTTTGTAATATATTTAGCGTTAAGAGCGTAATGGAATTTACAAATAATATCACGCTTGTAAATATAAATGCATTACATAATATATTACATAAATGTATTAAAAATGTATATTTGGAATACATTTAATTAGTAAAAACAGAATTTAGAAAATCGACTTTTTATTTTAATTATGAAATGGACCTGATAATCCCAGTATGATCGCTTAATTCAAAGTCAAAGAATAAGTCACAACGTTATTCTTTGACTTACACCGCTTTTCCCGGTAACGAAGAGTACAGTGCCTTACTTAGATTTCAACCAAGAAGCCGAACAGGAAATTCCTTTTTCTCTCTATTTTACTTTTACTTTTATATATTTTTTATATATATATAAACTCCTCCTTTTGAAAAAGGGATTTCATCTAAACTCTTTTGAGTAACTGTTTCTGGTTTTTAGGCATCAGTCGCGGTTGTTCTGATGCTCGGAATTTACGGAACTTTTTGAACTTTTACTTGCTTTGCTGCTCAGATAATCCTTAAATATGGATATTCGGGGTTTTTTTTATCAAATCTTTTGAAATGTCGCGGTAACTCTTGAAGGAAGATATAAGGTTGATGCTAAGTTGTTTTAATGACCAGGTGCAATAAAAATAAATCTATTTTCAAATTAAAAATGAAATTGAAATCAGCTATCGTAAGTTATCATGTGAGATCATTGTTATTTTTTACTCATTATTTGTCTCATGTAAAACTCATGTCTAAACTCATGTCAGATTACGTAAGCGTCGATATTTAGAGAAGCGATGGTTTTTCCCCCATCTCAAAATCTGCCAAAACTTTTTCCCTCAAGGTCAATGGGTTTTTTTTTTGAGAAAAGTTGTTTGAAACTCGATTGGTATGACTATTGAACTACGCAAGGATGAATTCTTGGAAAAGCTTTTTTTTTCATCTCAAAATCTTTCGAGCCATTAAATATTTTTTTTTTGCCAGCAAGAAAGGATAAAACTGATAGTTTAAAAAATTATATACATATTCCCCTTTCGATACCTGCCCTCGATCATAAGCATTGATTCCCGTTTTCTTCTTTGCACCTAATCGAACGATAATTTCTGACCACGTATGCTCTTTATTGTCCAGATAGGAGAATCGGGCACAACATGGAGAGCATTCACGTCAAATTGTAACATTTTGTTGGCTATAAGTCTCAAGATTTGACAACGTTCTTTATCATTTTCTAAGAATTTTAAAAGTGCAAAATGCATGATTGAAAAGCGATAAATCGCCAATTTTCTGCCTGTTTTCCTCTTTTTACCATGTGCTTGAAGTGTGCTAATATGCATGTGTGTCACACTTGTGTTTTATCACCACGTTACCATGTTTTTACGCCAATTTCTAAGTTATGTTGAAAGCTTAGCTGATATAAAGTTAGTGTTTAAGTGCTAATATAATGAAAAAAAAAACTCATCCAATAAACATACGACGCAACAAACTCGATAACGGGTAACAATGGTGTATTCTATAAGATAACACAAGCAGAAAAATACACCCAAAGTCCATTTCGAAATCAAAAATACACACGCAAACCTCAAATCGCTATTTGAATAGCAGCACGCCACGATGGTGTTCGACGCATTCACCCAAAATGCGGAAGTGAATTGATCGGCTAAAGAGAACGGATCCTCGTTTCATCTCGTCATCTTCTGCAGACTGCTGATGACCATGGTATTTTCTTGAAGAATCTTTTGATTTCTTAGAAAATTCTTAGATTTTCCAGAACCTCCTTTTTTTTGCCAAGGTCAGAGGATATAGGCATCCATTTAGTTCTCATTCTGCAATATTCGTTCTGTAATAATTGCAAATCTCGTTTTTCAGAGCATCATCAACATTCTTTAAGGCATTATTACACATTTGTAATAAAATACAAGATATTGGAACGGGCTGTAATTTGTAAGTATAGTAAACTATTGCCAAGCGTGGATTGCTAGAATGCGATTTTGCACATAATTGTAGATACGGACTAGGCATCAATTTAGCCTTCACTCAATAATATCGGTAAATAACATGTTTTAGCGATGATATAAAAATTATAGTAATTACAGTACAGTATTACATCTTATATAGTAACGCTCAAGGTATAGTAAATTACCTTGGAACATCCAGTATTTTGTATACATAATAAAATGTTCTTAAATCCGAAAATTTACAGCGTTATTTTACTTATAGTTATAAATATAGACTCCATTTCGTATTCCTTCTGTAACATTCAATTTATATCATCTGAAAATCCCATGTTTCAGCAGAAATTATCAACACTGAAGTAAAGTAGTTTTGCAAATACAGAAAGCTCTTTTCAAGTGCGCATTGCTAGAGAATTATTTTGCACATAGTGATAGATATACACTACGTTCATTTGGTATTCATTCTATAATATTTGTAAATCTCGCATTTCAACAATGATATCAATTTTGCGGTAAAATAGTCTTGTAGATTTGTAATGAATTACCTTTGGAACGAGCCATATTTTGTAAATCTAAAAAACTGTTACCAATTGTGGATAGCTATATTGCCATTTTGCACTTAGTGGTTTCTTAATTGATTCCATTTATTTGTTTACTGATAGGATTTTATTCATACTTTATGAGTTACTGAGCTAGAGAAATGCTGTCATAACACTTTATCGGCATTGAACGCTTTGATGGAATCCTACCTCAGCCAGAATTAAAATCTTAAAGGATTTTCATAAACTGAAAAAGTAGCTCCAACATAGCACGTACATTTTGCAAAAACTAGTCGCGAAGAATTTTTCAGATATGGAAGAAGGAGAAACCAAACAATTAAGTTAGAATGGTAATCGAACAATCAGAAGAGCAGCTAATAGAGAGGGATCTTTCAGTAAGGAAGAAGAAGATAAAGAACTTAGAATGGTAATCGGACAATGAGAAAAGGATCTTAGAAGGGAAGGAATTTTCTGATATGGAAGGAGAAACCAAACAACTACACCAATGTGGTAATCCAGCAGAAGAAGAAACCAAACGATTGTGCCAGTTTGGTAATTCAACAGCAGGAGAAGCCTAACAACTAAGATAGAATGGTAATCGAACAATCAGAAGAGCAGCTAATGGCGAAGACTTTTCAGATATGGAACAATAAGCTACATTTTTTAAAATTAAGCTAGAATGGTAATCGAACAATGAAGAGAGCAGCTAGCGATGCATAATTTTCCAGGCATGGAAGAAGGAGAAGATAAAAATTAAGTTAGAGTAGTAATCAAACAATCAGCAGCTAGTAGGTATGGAAAAAGGTGAAGCCTAACAATTAAGCTGGAATGGTAATCAAACAATCAGAAGAGAAGCTAGTAGCGAAGGAGTTTTAATTAAGGACAAAGAATAAACAAAGAATTAAGCTAGAATAGTAATCGAACAATAAGAGCAGCTTAGAAGCAAAAGATTTTTCTGGTATGGAAGGAGAAACCATACAATTACACCTGTATGGTAATCCAACCGAAGGAGAAACCAAACAATTATGCCAGTATGGTAATCCAGCAGAAGAAGAAATCTAACAACTAAGTTAGAAAAACAATCAAGCAATCAGAAGGGCAGTTAATTGCGTTTTCAGATGTGTAATAAGATAAAGAATTAAGTTAGAATGGTAATCGAACAATGAGAAGAGCAGCTTAGAAGCGAAGGAATTTTCTGGTATGGAAGGATAAGCCAAACAATTACTCTAGAATAGTAATCCAACAACGAGAAGAGCAGTTAGTGGCAAATGACTGTTCTGATATGAAAGGAAGAGAAGTGAATGAATTCAGCTAGAATGGTAATGCAACAGAGACGCTTGAGGAAATACAATAGTCTATACCAGTGAAATTAGCTATATTGAAGAAGAAAATAAAGCACCTTTGGCATACAAGGCATTAAACAAGTTGTTTAAACAGGCTCACGAAATATCCTAATTTGCAATAAATATTGATCTAAATGAAAAAAAAAAAAGAAATTTTATGAGAAAAATTTAAAATTTCTGAGCTTTTCACTTGAATTTTAGAAAGTTGACTATGTTAAAAAGTTGGTGTTGGCAAAAATACCGAATATCTATTTTTAATATTCTTTTTGGTCTAAAATATATATTCCACATTCAGCAAGAATTTGTCATGTGTAATAAAAATGATGGCAGAAGATTCTTATTAGCTTCTTTCATCAATGATAAATACATGATTGTAAAAAGAAAGACGAAATAATTTGTCTACTTAATTATTTTAACTATGTTATCAAATATTTATACCTATTTCTTCTCAGTAAAGAAAACCAATAGAAAAAAAATCACCTACAATATATCAATATAAAAAACCCAAATAATATACCACTAAAAAAGTATGTTTCAAATGATGATTATCTCTCAGCTTGCATGCTTGAAAAGTAATATATATGTAGATCACATGGTATGCTTAAAAAGAAGTTTTCTGTTAATTTGACTTGAAAAAGTAGTCATTTTTTGCGAAACGCAATGGCTTCTGTTCTTAGATTCTGAATTATTCATATAAAATAGTAAATTATTCCAAGCTTCCAATCACTAAACAACGGGAATTGTTAGATGTAACTGATAACAAAACCATTTTTTCGGAAAAGATCTGAAAAAAAGCCAGATGGAATCGTCTCTCCAAAACTTTCTCGTATAGGCTTTAATACACTTGTCATGCCAGAGAATGTCTTGCATAACATTGGGGTACAGAAGTCACAAAATATTAACTTTTTGGCGAATGATTTTGCGATTAATCCCTGGTAATTGTTAATGATAACCAAAAATAGAATTGTTTGAAACAATGTTTTTCTCAACAGATTGAAACAAATTTGACACAAAAATACACTTCCCCATATGAAATTTCATATATTTAAGTCGGAGAGTTTTCGATCAATTACATTAACTACTTAACTGTTTTATTTTCTTTGCTATCTAATAAGATGACGCCTTCTATTTTAGTAATTTTCTTATTTTGCTTCAAATGGAAATACATTGAATACATGACTTATCAACGTATTCGAAGGCCGGAATGGCCTGGTTGGTAGAGCGGTAGACTCGTACAACTTAGTTTACGGGTTCGAAGCTCACCGACCAAAAGATTCCCAGAGTGTGTGGCGACTGGCGCTCGTTAAATTTGTTCGTGGTCGCAAAGTCCTCCATGTCGAGAGTAATACGACTGGGGGTTACTGGGCCACAGGTGATAGTTTTCTGTTCCAGGTCTAAATTACCATCTGAGACGAATGAATGAATGAAGTCCGCCCCCTAAAAAGGGTTGTGACGTGTGTGTAACTAAGTGGTACGGAACTAAGTTACGTGTGTGTAAATTGGCCCTAGATGGCGCTACTTGTAAAACAAAGAGACGCATTTCTTAGGCTTAAAATCTGCTGATCGTATCAGCGGAAGCTTGTCCACGGCAAGTGCTATTAGTCACAACACACGTATTAGAAGTCATTTTACTATTGAATTATAATCGTTAAGAATGGTTTATTTTTAGCATACAGACATCAAAATTCAATAAATCGATGCACATACGGCACACGGGCAAAACTGTTAAATAAGCCGCATTAGGTAAAAATGAAAAAGATAGGTGTTATATTTTTAGACAAGAGTGTGAAATAATTTTTAATGAATATAGATTTTTTTAATTCGATGCTCAAACCTCAAAAATGTACATTCTAGTCCTCATTCCCAATTACCCTGAATGATGCGAATAACATCATTTCGGGTTATTGGTAGTTATTATCAGTTCAGCTATAGCTTGTTCCGAATACTTTTAGGTTTCTCCCAACACACAACGAAAAACACATCATTAGTCAGTTTTGGGAATGTAACAAGTGAATTTACAGAAAAACTGCAATATTCTGGCTGTTGTTATCCAAAATATCTTCCAATTGAACTATGCTTCCAATTATTTTCTGATCTGTAAAACGCGAGGTTCACTTTGTTGTTTTGTCTCAAATCTTAATAAATTTTACGTTTTTAACAAATAGAAATATAGTCTTCTAGCGGCATTAGAGAAAAAAAGGAAGTCAAACCCTAGACGTCGGAAATGTAGCCTTTTTAGGATTTGTTGTTTAAATTATTTTATGTGTTAATTGTGTTTATCTTATTGTTAGTGTCTGTAGCTCATTTGATCCTAAATCTAATTTTAGGATCAAATAAGCTACAGACACTAACAATTAGATAAACACAATTAACACATGATTATGATGGTGGGCGTCTGTCATTCTTAAGTTGCTCAGTTACAAATGGGCACCTCACGTTGGGCACCGATTTGTGACTGAGAGATTTACGCCGGCTAGCTCAGCCACAAACATTAAATGCAACACAATTAGAACACAAAACAATTCAGACAAATCCTAACGTAGCTACATTTACGAAAGTGTTTAATACCGGTTTCTCTTTATAACCGCTAGAAGGCTAATATTTAATGGATCTATATAGCTTTTAAGTCTCAGATTATAATAAAAAACTACAGAAAAGCAGATTATGTTAATTCTGAATACTAAATATAGCAACGCCGTATGATCCATTTTTGCTACGTAAGATAACTAAAAAATCCGAATAAATCATTTAATAAATATGGAGTTTTGCCATTTATTATTATTCAAATAAAAAATATTATCAGACGGTTAAAATTGT
>JAOUZG010036556.1:3815685-3833715 GCA_026289955.1 Argiope argentata | reverse complement strand
AGTGAGGAAAGTCATGTAGAGTACTGTTTGTTTCAGTATCCTAAAACTATCACTTTTCGATTATTCTATCTGGCTAAGGAGGGGGATGCGAAAGGAAGAGAATACCCCTGGAATTCATTGATTTTGATTGCAGCTCTATTAGATCTTTTTTATTCAATTTTTGACCATATGTATATGAGTGGATATTGACTGCTTAGATGGTTAATTCATGAGACAAAAAATAGCTTGAAAAATTAAAAAACATTTATTTAATATCATATGTGATATTATATAAAGATTATATACTGATGCTATATATATGTAAAAGATTATCTATTGATGCTAATATAAAAATGTTATCAAAAAATTCAATATCAAATAAAAAGTTTTCAATCTAAAAAATTAATATTAATATTTTGCAAAACGCAAATTATTTAATTATTAACAAATTATTAACAGATTTCTTCCAATTATTCATTATTATTTAATGTTTATGCCCCATACTATAAATAAAAATTGCTCTCATGCATTCTATTGTAAATTACTACTCTTTTCCTCAGTATGACAATTTATTGGCAGTTTTATACGCCTCCCAAATCAATAAATATTCTGAGTTCACCTTATTGTTACGAGTAGACATCCCTTCTTTTTATCCTTCCTATTTTAATTAAATAAACTCATCCTGACGCATGCGCAAGAGCTTTGAAGCTTTTCGAATTCGAGAACGAACAGTACCATTGAGCCTTTTTTATTAGTTACTAAAAGGGCGAAAACAATCACATTATAATGATAATTAAAGATGAAAAAACTGTGGAAAATCATGGAATACATCATTATGCCGACTTCCTGGTACAGGGCTACCGCGTCTTCCTCTTGATCTGGGAGTCCCGGGTTCGATTCCTGGTTTGGGCAAGGTTGTTCTGTATCTTTTATACTTGTGATATGTTTGAATGTGTCCTCCCCCCTCTGTAAAAAGGGGCTGTGCAATCAAATGTGATGCCTGAGTAGGTGTTCTGTAGGTGATGTCTTTCTGTAATGTGTTTTGTACTTCTGTAAGCCCCGTGTGACACTTAAGGATGAACGAGGATTTATAAATGTTCAAAAAATGCATCATTACGTATTTATTACTATTTAATTAGGAATGAAAATTATCATTTTTATAATATAATCAACAATTGAAGTTTATGAAATGAGAAAAGCTAGCTGCCATTAAAGATTTAAATTATTCATTCAGGAATAAAAATCATCTTAATTAAAACTATAAAGAACAATTCAAATTAAAAATGTGAGGAAATCTACACATCCCACACCACTGTAATTATAATCAATGGCAACTCAAGCTGACAAAATTGAAGAAAATCCTACAGTGCATCATTAAATATTCCAAACTGTTTATTAGAGAATAAAAATCATCATTACAGTAAGACCCCGCTTAACGCGGGGGATACGTTCCATCAAAGTAAAGCGTAATGCGAAACAGCGCTAAACGAGGCTATCTTTACATGTAAATATTGGGGTTAGGGGAAGATGGCTAGGAAATTAGTTTGGTATTAAATTTAAAAAGTATGTTTTTTTAATAAAAATAAAACCAAACATTTATTTCTTAAAGCCCAAATTAATACCCCATTATTATTTCTTGCAAAAATAAAAACAAAATATAAATAACAAAATGAATATTCTTAAAAAAAACAAATAAAATTCTAAGTCAGTCATATTTAGTTAGCCTTCCGCGTTTTCAGTGATCTGCCTTTTTGTGACAAAAGCATTTAATTTTGTTTGCCTTTTTCTTTTGCGTTGTTCTCTTAAAAGTTCTTCATAAACGGATAGAGCATCTCTAACACCACGCCTTACTTTTGAGCTCCTGTCAAAATTCGGATCATTTTCAATGAATTGATCCATTATTTCAGTTCTGGTAGACAAATTCCTTTTTACAAACGCCATCGAAAGTTCTTTTTGCTCTTCTTCTGAATCACTGCTGTCAATATTTTTGTTTTCTTCTTGTTCAGTTAATTCCTTGAGATCCTCATTAGAAAGACTAGCCGCTGCTTCTTGAATTATTTCTTCGACATCTTCCACATTTACCCCTTCAAAACCGGTTTGCATCGTTAATTTCACTATCTCTTCCACTATTTCATCCACATCGACAGAGTGTCCAACGTCATCGCTCTTACTTAAATCCGGCCAAATATTCTTCCATACTCCTTTCAAAGATCTTTCTGTTACCTCATTCCAAGAAAGGCCTATGTTTTCTACAGCATCCACGATGTTGTAGTTTTTCCAAAATTCTCTTATGGACTGGTTCTCTAGTCCATCTGTTTTTTCAAACATTTGCTTAAAGGTTCGCCGCAAGTAATAAGCCTTAAAATTTGATATAACGCCTTGATCCATCGGTTGAATTAAGGCAGTTGTTTTAGGCGGCAAGAAAACCACTTCGACTGGAATGCATGTTGTTGAGTCTGATAAATTTGTTGGGTGGCTTGGAGCATTATCAATTAACAGAAGTGCTTTTTGTTCAAGTTTTTTTAATTTCGCAATAACGTTTAACAGACGGGTAGAAATGTTTAGTGAACCAATCCTGGAAAATTTTCGCAGTTATCCATGATTTTTTATTAGACTCCCAAATTACAGGTAAAGTTGATTTAGATATGCCTTTCATCGCTCTTGGGTTTTCGGAATGGTAAATTAGTAATAGTTTTAATTTAAAATCTCCGCTTGCGTTACCACCTAGTAGAAGGGTTAAGCGATCTTTTGCAGCTTTAAATCCTGATGCCTGTTTCACTTCACGGGATAGAAATGTTCGTTTCGGCATTCTTTTCCAAAACAAGTCTGTTTCATCAACATTAAAAACCAATTCTGGAGGATAGTTTCCTTCTTCAATTATTTTTTTAATATCGCTGAAAATTCAGCCAACGATATTAATTGTATCACCACTTGCTGCTTCTCCTGTAATCTTTATGTTGTGAAGGTTATTTCGATGTTTAAATCTATTAAACCATCCTCGACTAGCAAGGAAAGTTTCACTTTTGTCAATTGTCTCAGCCTGAATGTAATTAAAAATTCTTCTAGCTTTTTCCATTATGGTAGATTGGCTTAATGGCATATTGCGGTCAATTTCGTCGTCAATCCATATAGACAGTCGTTTTTCCATTTCCTCTATGATATTATTTCTAGAACGGGTAATTCTATTTGCAGAGCTTGACGTAGTTGCAGTTGCCGATGACAGTATTTTTTCTTTATTCTTCATGATGGTCCTTATTGTAGAAGTTGGCAAATTCAGTGAAGCACCAATTAGAGTTTGACGTTCACCAGAATCTAATCTTCTAATGACTTGCATTTTAGTTTTGAGTGAAATGCTTTTTCTGGTTGCTTTCTTTTCTTTTTCATTATCACCCATAGTAAAAAACTAATGATCAAAATATTTGACACTGTAATATAGTATTAAATATGTAAATTAATACAATAATGTCAACAAATGTTTCCAATAATGAAAATATGTCTGTACAATACCGCACCAAACAAGAAATACAAGTACACTCTTTCGGATATGTATTTGAAAGCTATCGCTGCGTAATATTTCGGGGAATCCCCGTATGCTGCGAGCGATTCCGTGGAATCCCCGGGTTGAAATAAAAGAGCGCTAAACCGAAACAGCGCTAAACGAAACAGCGTTAAGCGGGGTCTTACTGTATTTTAATTATAATAGATAATTCAAGTTCGCAAGATGAGGAAAGTTAGTCATAATTAAAGGTTTAAATTATTCATTAAGGAATATAATCCATCTTATTTAAAATTATAAACAACAATATGGATTAAAAATTTTGGGAAATCATTATAATTATTATCAATGCCAACTCAAGTTAATAAAGTGATAAAGGTAATGATGTCCATTATTAAATATTTAAAGCCATTTGTATAGTAATGAAACGCATGATAGGCATAATTATAATGAAAAGCAGTCCAAACTGATGAAATGAGGAATGCTAGCATCATTAAAGAGTTTAAATTATTTATTGGGGAATGAAAAACAACATAATTAAAAAAATAATCAATATCAATGAAAACCAACAATACTAGGAAGTCTATGCCACGCTTACCATTTAAAATTTTAAATAATTTGTTGGGAAGTGAAATTTATCATAATTATAATCCACAACTTAAGATACCAAAACGATTAAAGTCATGAAGTGCATCGTTAACACAATTATATTTATAAACTAAAGCAACGAGAATTCAAGCTTATTAAACAGAAAATGTGATGTAATATTACTCCGAATTAAATTGGTTAAGAAAGAAATCCTAATTTCTTTCAAAGTGATTGGCATGCAATAAATTTTCGCAATGTAGAATTTTTTTAAATTTTGATTAGTCATTAATTATAATGCTTATAATTTTAAGTAGAAAGGTGGTAATAAGCAATTAATTTTATTTTCCTCTAATCTTATACTGTTATCTGTAATTCAAATTGACATGACAATAAATAAAATAGACGTCCCCTCAGACAACAGCTATCCTTATGCATTTACAATGGATGTATATATATTTTTAAAATCTGATTAAGAACTTTTTTTGATCAACTGAACCAAAGGTATCTATAAAACATTTGTTGGGGAAATTCAGACTATCAACATGTGATAAGCTCAATTCTGATTTTTCTGAGATTACTGTTTCTTTGCTGCAATGACATTACAAAATTCCATAAGTAAATAATCTAAATAAACAAACCAAAAAAAAAACTTAGCTTTTTTTATATTTATTTTGTACAACTGCTATGGCGACGAAAATGTTTGCTCCATTCACCAAATAAAACATAAACCCACAATTATGCCCTTTTCACCGCTGCCTCATATGCAAGCGAAGACATCGCCAAAGTAAGTGCCAAATCAGGGGGTGGGACAGACAGACAGACTCGACGGATCAATGAAAGCAAAAGCAAAAGGTCGACCGGCAGGCATCAGAGTTGGCCACTCCAGAAAGAACCGAACGCGGGAAAAGAAAAAAACCGAGAAGAAATCTTCGCCGAACCCAGATCTTGGCACTGCCATCCATCAGTAAGGGTGGGCAAAGGGGGTCTATCTCAGTCCATGCCCGAGCAGAAGACGATCCCAGTGTTGTTTTTCTGGCTTTTTATGGCGTGTGGCACTGGGCCCTTTTTTTCTTCTCCTCTTCCTCCTATGAGGATCGACTGAAGAAATGCGAGAGTTTTTTTCCGAGGACATAATGTTACGTAATAGAGGATATATGTTGTTTCCTGCTCTGCAGATAGGTAGTTGAGTTCGCTCCTACAAGGAACGATGTTGGGGTCAGTGGTGTAAAGTTCTAGAAATGTAGATGATTGATTAGATGAACATTTTTCTTTTTCTTAGAGTAATAGCAATACTGAACATTTATTTTACGATAATATACAAAAAAATTAGCATATATAATCGTCCATTGCCGTCTGTAAAACTGGTTGGATGTTGGGATCAGTGGAGTGAACACAAGAAAAATGTGAAAGAAAGTTCTAGAAATATAGATGATTAATTAGATGTATAATTTTCTTTTTGAGAGATACATATCAATACTAAACGTATATATTTTACGATGATATACAAAATATTAGTGTACATAATTGTCCATTGCAGTCTGTAAAACTGGATGGATGTTGGGATTAGTGGAATGAACACGAGATAAAGACAAAACAAAGTTCTAGAAATGTAGATGATTAATTAGATGTATATTTTTTTCTTTTTCAGAGATGAATAGCAAAACTAATTTTATATATTTTGTGATAATACACAAAAAGTTAGTATACATAATTGTCCATTGCCATCTGTAAAGCTGGATGGATGTTGGGATCAGTGGAATGAACACGAGAGAAAAGTGAAACAAAATTCTAGAAATGTAGATGATTAATTAGATGTATATTTTTTTCCTTTTCAGAGATGAATAGTAAAAATTTATTTCACAATAATATACAGAAATATCAGTATACATAATTGTCTATTGTCGTCTGAAAAGCTGGATGGATGTTGGGATCGGGGGAATGAACACGGGAGAAAAGTGAAACAAAGTTCTAGAAATGTAGATGGTTAATTAGATGTATATTTTTTTCCTTTTCAGAGATGAATAGTAAAAATTTATTTCACGATAATATACAGAAATATCAGTATACATAATTGTCTATTGTCGTCTGAAAAGCTGGATGGATGTTGGGATCAGTGGAGTGAACACGAGAGAAAGATGAAACAAAGTTACAGAAATGTAGATGATTAAGTAGATGTATATTTTTTTCTTTTTCAGAGATGAATAGCAGTAATAAAAATTTATTTCACGATAATATACAAAAATATCAGTATATATAATCGTCTATAGTCGTCTGTAAAGCTGGGTTGATGTTGGGATCAGTGGTGTAAGAATGAGAGAAAGATTAAACAAAGTTATAGAAATGTAGATGATTAAGTAGATGTATATATATATTTCTTTTTCAGAGATGAATAACAATACTAAAAATTTAATTCACGATAATATACAAAAATATCAGTATACATAATTGTCAATTGCCGTCTGAAAAGCTGGGTGGATGTTGGGATCAGTGGTGTGAAGATGAGAGAAAAATGAAACAAAGTAACAGAAATGTACATGATTAATTAGATGTATATTATTTTTACAGAGATGAATAGCAATACTAAACATTATTTTACGATAATCTACAAAAATATAAGTATAAATAGTCGTCTATTGCCGTCTGTAAAGCTGGATGGATATTGGCATCAGTAGTGTGAATGGGACAAAAAGGTGAAACAAAGTTCTAGGAATGTATATGATTAATTAAATGTATAATTTTCTTTTTGGCATATGCATAGCAGTACTAAACGCATATTTTACGATAATATATATAAAATCAGTATATATAATCGTTCACTGCGATCTTTAAAGCCTGGTAGAGTTAAAAATATTTCTGCCTCTTTAGTCTTCACTTTTATTAGATGAAAATATTACCTTCTGTTTAAAATTGATTTAAGTTTTACGAATAAACTTTAATTTGAATAAATAATAAAGGTCAAAGAACGGAGACCTGAAACTATTAATTTATAATCAGGCTAACACAGATAAAATTGAAGGTTACTGATAATATTTTCTTTGAGCCTTTTTCTAATTTTATATTCGGAATTGCATTTTTTATTCTTTTAGTGAATCGCTATTTGTGTCGATCCAGTTTCAGTGTTTAGTTTTATTCTAAATAGCCATGAACATTATAGATAGAGATGATACAATTGTAAAAAAACAAAGCTTTTAATGCTGTTACATAACTAAAATGAATCGCAATCAATATATATACGTTTTATTTCTTAAACAATCTGTCAATTTGCATGATATTTTATACTACAATTTTATAAGTTAATCTACGAAGATCAAACCTAAGATATTGCTAATAGGATAACAGGTAATCTAAATGAAAATATCTAATTTTATAGATTTTCTGTAATTTTACGTTATCAATATGGGACATCAAGAGCACAATGAGTTTTTTGGGGCACTATAAGTTTTTAATATTTAATTGAAGAGCTAAAATTTTCAAAGCCCCTAATGAGATATTCTGATGAGCTTAGTTTATCTATATTAACATATCGAGCCAGCATTCTGGCAAAGAGGTAGCGCGTCTTTCTCGTGATTTGGGCATCCTGAATTTGATTCCCGGTTAGGACATGGTTGTTCTTCTATGTGCTAAATGTAAGGTGTGTGAATGTGACCCCCTTTAAAAAGGGGCCGTGCAAGAGAATGTGGTGAATGTGTTGCTAAGCCATACTCTTGGCCCTAGTTGGCGCTACTTCGAAAACAATAGACGCTCATTCGGCTTAAAATCATTGACGGCTGTCAGTGCGCTTGCCCATTGCAAGTCTCATCAGTAATAATAACAACATATCGTTTTAAAGCTACATGAATATCTTGAGGCGTACCTCGTTACATTGAACCACGTTACCACAAGACCTATAATCTGAGTCTTTAACTTGAGCTAATAGACTCAGTCAAACCTTTTACATTACATCAGTGGTAGTATATGCAGATCCGTTAGATTTAAAGGATATCAAGCCAGCTTACACGATGGCTCGTCTGTGAAATTGGGTTTTAAAACTTGAAATCGCCTTTCTCTACAAACTTGGGGGAATGTCTCAAAGTGCCAGAAGGGATTGATTTTCTCAAAAATAAAATGAAGAAATAATGAAATAGTTGATATTCTAACGACTGGAGGATTGAAAAAAATTCGAAAAAAAAATTATTATTACTAAATCCAATATGAAAACTTTTTAGAAAGTTCTTCAAATGCAATGGTGTCAGTTAATAATATTTATACATTAATTGCATGAGACTTCAGAATACATTATTTTTTCAAATACTTAATGCGAGTTTTTTTTTTTTTTTTTTCAAAATAAAAAGAAACTTCTTTTTTGAAAAAAATTGTCACACTTAAATTTTTTTTAAAAAAATGTCAAAGATATAGGAGTGAAAATAAAATTGTAAAAGCACCAGTCTCAGACAGAATTACTATAAGTAATGGCATTTTATTCATCAATGAGAATTAAAATTAAATAGTAAGCCTTATGTAAAATCAAAATTTTACAAAAATTATTTTAAATTAATAAAAAGTATTTAAAATTATTTTAATTATTTTAATTTTTATTAAATTTATTTATTAACTGTTAATTAACTTCTGAAAATATTATCGATAATTATATTACGAGTGTTCAGAAGGCGTCCTGTCATAGAGGTAGCATGTCTTCCTCGTGATTTGGGCGTCCCGGGTTCGAGTCTCGGTTAAGGCATAGTTGTTCTTCTGTGTTCTTTCTGTGAGATGTGTGAATGTCCCCCCCCGTAAAAAGAGGCTTTACAAACGACTGTGATGAGTGTGTAACTAAGTCGTACTCTTGGGCATAGTTGGCGCTACTTCAAAAACAAGATACTCTCATTCGGTTTAAAATCACTGATGGTCGTCAGCGCGCTTGTCCATGGGAAGTGGCATAAGTAACAAGAACAACCAGTATTCAAAATGGGACAGTTCTAGTATTTTAGATACTTTTTAAAAAATTTACAAAATTCCGCCTTTAATAGCATGAAACAAGTCGAGTTAAATAAAATTCTGTAAAAAAAAAACTTGATGCCACATTACAACTTAATATACCTAATTATTAGTTAATATGCGCATAAACGTCTACTACATGATTGTAACATCAAGTAAACAGAATCAGAGTTTTATAGCATGATTGCTTTTTCTTTAAAAGGTACAATTCTATATTAAATATTACAATAATTCAACCAGCACATCTCACAAGTCTGATCTTTCAAGTCATTTGAGAGATAATCCAAATTTAATTTTAATTAAAATTTGATTCTAAACAGGAAGTGCCATCTGGTATCGAATTTGTGAAAAATTGCTTACAATACTTTTATTTTATATAAAAAAGAGGATTAAAAAATATTTTAATAAAAAGCAAGTAGTATATAAAAAATTTAAAGACAATTCCTACTTAGGTCAACAAAAAATTTATGTTAGTTACTTTTTATTAAAAAATTACAGCTAATATAAATAATTTATCCAAATTGATTGATTTTTTCAAGAATTGAACTCACATTTTTCACCTTCACGTGAAAAATACTGAAATCCTAGCATTTTACCGATTGAACTACTGCCTTTGGTTTCACCTTTTATTACAAACTACAAACACTATATTTAAAATAATAATAATAAATTAAATTTAATGAAACAATTAATATTTGAAAAGACTTTATTAACATGAGGTGTGATCCACCACAAGTTTGAAAAAATATATTTGAATGGATGAATTAAAAATATTTTATAAATGATTGAAAATTTGAACAAGTGATATAGTGATAGTATGAACTAATTGTAGGAAATGAAAAATAAAATAAAATAAAAATCATTATTTCTTACAAGAAAATGAACAATTGTATTACATTTATATCAATGAAATAATATGAAATTAAAATAAAAAATTGCTATTCTTAAAAAACAAATAAAAACACGGTTTTAATACCTTTATATTAATGAAATAATATTAGCAATCACTATATTGATTTATTCAGTTTTTTTTTCAGATTTAACTGTAAAAGTAATTCAGGCGTTAATGCTCTTAAAATTAGTACAACTGCACATAAGCTTATCGAATAGAGTCCATCAGCAGTGTGACGCCCTTTTGCCATCTGTGAAACTTGGTGAAGCACAAATATTTCTTGGCCCAGACAGACAGTTCGACCTACGCACGACCAGCTGGGGACGACGTCAGTTTAATCCATCAGCAACCCTTTAATTCCATTAGCCCCAAACTGGCCGGGGCCGGCCCGAGGGCACGTGCCACAGGTTCGGCCCTGATTAAGAAGACCGCGCTAATTAGCTTAGCAACGCACCGGGGCCCGGTCGATGCGGCTATTTTCTTTCGCCCCTCTTTCTTACTCTCTTGCCAAGAATAAAAGAGATTCCATCGCCGGCCCACTGACCATTGGTCGACTCTATTACAGAGAGGCTGGGCGAAACGTGATCCCTGCAGTAACATAAACAGAGTGGGCTGCCCAGATATTTTTCTGGCTTATACTAAAATGATGCTGGAGGTTAATTAGTATTGTTGGGAAAATGGGGAGCGAATCTATTAGTTTGAATGATGTACATCAACAGTTCCACAATTCAATAATTTTTACTTTCTCGTTACTAATTGTATTGTAGTTTTCCAAAAATTCGAAAACTTGTGATTTTGTGATTTCCACGTTTCAGGCTCCTCTGAATTCGAAAAATGCATCTTTGAAGCATACCTACCAATCCATTTGTTGCAAATATGGCTCAAAAACACTTTGAGCCAGTTAGAAGCAATGGTGTATGGCTTTATTAGAAATTTTTATCATGTCAGAATATGATGTTGTTTTATGAATGAAGTTTGTGGCGTCAACAAAAATCCGTGCGCGAAAAATAAAAATTTTATTATCTGCACGAGAATCTCAAAAAAAATCAGCTTTTAATAACGTGTTGCCATCACATTTACAAAAGCTCTGATTTTAAAAAAACTAAGTTAAGGACTTCGCAAAAAACCTAGAAAAATGTCATTTTGAGCAAGCGATTATATGAAATGAAATGAATTGGAAATGGTATATTTTTTAAGCAACAAACGCGAGACAAAGTTTTTTTTATGATCGTTGGCAACACTAAAGTGACTCATTCGATGGAACAATTTAAATTAATAAAAATATAATTTAGCTTGCACGAGCACGTGGTGCTTGATACATTGAAATTTGCATAGCAGATTTTATTTTAATCTTTTTTTAAATTTCTTTTTATTAAATTTTATTGACATACATCCATAGGAAGTCTACTGTTCCATAAGTAGAAGTTCGTGTAAGTTGATAACTGCAGAACTAAACGATCTACATAGATAAATTTTGTTACACAGATTTAACTTCTATAGAGTCTGCCCTCTGTCTATCCATTTCTGTAGTTCTACACATCGATCAAATTGAGAGAATAAAACCGACAAGGGTTGACAGTTTATCCATCTGTACTTTTAAAAGCGCGTAAACGCAACAACTCAAATCGCAAAGACGTAAATATGTGAAATTTGGTAAGTGATCTTGTGATTGCAATTGGAGTTTTGGGACAAATTTTGGTTTCCATTGGATGAGAAGAAAACAAAATTAGAAACTGAGCTTTATTAGAGAGCATGGGAAAAGGTATCAGGGAAACTCTAGCTGAGTTTCTTTTTCCCCAATTAATGCTATTAGTTCACAGTCTCCCGATATATATATATATATATATATATATATATAGTTCAAATTTTCAATCGTTAATAAATTACTTTTAGTTAATCCACTCAAGTTCAAATACACTTTTTTTTAGACTTGTAGTCGATAACACTTGATGTCAATACAGTGTTTTTTTTTCAAATATAAATTCATTCCTTAAATTAAATTACTTTTTAATACTTTATATCGCATTTTGGCAGTTTGTAATGAAAACTGAAATTAACAGGCTGTAGCTCAATCGGCAAAAATGCTATGATTTCAGTATTTTTCACGTCAAGGTAAAGACTGTGAGTTCAATTCTTGTGAAAATTAATATTTGTTTTGATAAATTATTTATATTAATTACAGTTATATAATAAAAAGTAACTAAAATTAAAGTTTTCTTTGCTGACATAAGTAGGAATTGATTTAAAAAATTGTTTTCATATTTCTTGGGTACGAAGTATACAAAGGAGAAACAGTACAATCGTCAAAAAAAATCATTTTCAGTTTCTTTACAAAAATTATCTCTTCGTGGTTATAAATAAAATAACTCGAGCGCAGAAAGAGCGGAACAATAAAAATTCGGTATATACAACGGAATTGCAGATCTGGGTTAAAACATAAATGAGGAGAAGTTTGTCTTCTCTATTTCTGCGAAAGGCAATTCGTTTGTAGAAACATTCTGCAAGCATGGTGATTAGAATTTTTCATATATTTTTTTTCACTAGAATTAGGTTTTTAATTTGACTGTCATAATGTATATACGCGTATGTGGAAGTAATGACTCAAAAAAGGAGATTAGACGGCCGAATCATAGTACAAAACTTATGACATTTTTAAACTAACCAGAAAGTAAAAAGGAATTCATACCAATGGTTCATTTTCTTTTAAACGAAGTATTAAATGTTGAAAGTCATTGGATTTTAAGATTAATAAAATAGAATTCATTTAGTTATCTATGAAATAGAATTTCGAGAATTGTGTCTACAGGAAACATGTTCCATATCTGTTTAATTGATGCGCTCTTTAGAATAAGATACAAACAACATTTAATAAAGTATATGTATTCCAATCATAATTAACAGTCCATTTATAAATCTTATAAATATGCATGCAAAACGTTCTCTAAAGAAATAAGCATGAAACTCTTTACTAACTTTTATTCGTCATGATTTAACGAAATAATTTTTATCTCAGAACCTATGACCTCGCTATAAAACTTATGACAAGTGCAGAACAGAGAACCGAATCGAAAGTCAGGAAGCAGAAAAAAGAAAAGCAAAAATAAATTCCTCAACATGTTGTTTAGGTTCTGTTGAAAAGTTAAAGCCCGTGCAATTAAGTAGTTAAATTGAAGCCAGTGTCCAATCGATTAGGAAACTAATTTAAACACGTAAATTAATTGCAAATTATTACAAGAATATAATATTTCCCATTTGCAAAACTAATTTAAATGGTATGAAACATTTTTTACGCAGATGAATCAATAAATATACAATTGCCATATTCATGAAAATATTTTTGACGTTTTAGATATATTGATATTTTAACAACTTCAGGACCATCACGTACAGAATGAAGCTTTCTCACGAAACCGCATGCTTCGAAGTAGAACGCAGTTTTCATAGTTAATCCTAATTTCGTAGTTAACCTATATAATCATTTTAATCTAATAACTTCAATTTTACAAGTAACATATGCAACATACTACTAAATATGTATTATGATAAAGATTATAACATTAATTGAAATGAATGAAATAAGCAAAACACTCAATTTTTAACTATACCCCCGAAAACAAAATTTTATGCACATAAAAATAAAGTTATAAATATATAAATAATAAAATATTTCACTCTCAACCCTAGCAACAGTCATTTGAAAGCACTTTCCTATATTCTTACAACGAAAAAAAGAAAAGAAGAAGCAATCATAAAGTCCTTCAAATCACACGTGCACTTTTAGAGAGCCGTTTGTTTATACGAATAAAAACCTATCCAGTCTAGAAATGCAACAGAAACCAATGCTTGCCCCCCACCCATAAGACGGTCAAACGGTATGCAATTAGACTATTATATAGTTCACTCTTTTCGTAATGGCTCTGCAAAATATAACGATCAAAAACATACAAAACGCTATGTAGCGAATCCCACACAGTTAATGACAGATCTATTTCTACTTAATCCCACAAGCATTCCATCCTCTCCCCATCCAGTCAAAATATAAGCAAAACCCAAAGCGAAATAAATCATGGCCCTTGAAATGCCCAATCCTCTTGAAAGAGAGGGGGGGAGGGGCACGTGCAATTGCTTACATGTTTAAATACACCGGATCAAGTAAAAGAAAAAAAAAGAAAAGAAAAGAAACTCAGAGTCGATAGCACATATTGAAGGTCAACACACTATCTATGAGATATGCTTCAAAATTATAACGAGCTTCAACCGCCACCTAGTGTTTAAAAATTAAAATAAAACGTTTTTCAAATAGAAATCACACTGACTTGGACGTTTGGCGAAAGGTTCATCTCATATATGATGTCGTAGGCCGTGAAGGGAGAATTTTGAGATCACTTGTGAAGAAGGGGCTGCTAGTTCAGGTGTCATCCTCGTCGTCTGACTATGATTCAAAATTACGAGGTCCGTTCCTAAATAGCTTTAGTGATGCGTTACAACGGGATGTTAATATAACTAAACTAAACTAAGTGGGAGCATGTATATGTGATCATGGTGTAGAACGGGTTAAAAGAGAAATATCGATCATGAAAGACAAAATACCAGAGCGTATTAAAAATTGGATGTTTAGTTAAAATAAAAAGGATGCATGTAAGTAGTTTCCTATAAATTACAACATCTTATTTTTTTCCCACAATTTTTGAAGTCCATTCTTGAAAAATGTATATTTGTTACATTTTCATTTATATGTGTGTATGTTACATTTCCTTTATATATAATTCTCAATCATAAAGCGATGTTTTAGAAAATTGGGATGGAATGCAAGATGTGCAGACTCTTCGTATAACTATGGTATACCTCTGAGAGATCAATGACTGTACTGAATTTGCAAGATCTTGAATCAATACACGTGCATACATTTGTTCAAAACGCACACTCACAAAAGACAAGTTCACAAGCTCCATATCCCTCAACATTCGCAACAGATGCAACTCGAAGTGCATCTGGCAACGTCCTTTGATAGCAGCATCCATCATTTTCTATTAGGAATGCCAAACACTGTTTGGTATCGCAGTTGCGCAACACGTGGGGAGCACACACTGAGGAAGAGTTAACTCGGCAATAAAAAAGGCATAACGGGAGTGGATGAAAAAATGGTGACAAGAATGATGGGGAACAGAAGACGAGAGAAATGTGTATAAAAAAACGTCTTCCAACAGCGAAAGGGGGAGTAGATATTAGATAGGTGGCATGGCGCTCGGATACGCACATGGCGACAGAGTTATTGCTGTTTTGGCGAGTTTGAGGGGCGACAGTTGATGTGCTTTGTATGCCATCACCATAGGAGAGATGAAAGTTGGAGCCAAATGGTTTATAAAGATTTCGCGACGGAGTATTTGCAAATGTCTGGTATCTGTCGTCGGAATTAAATCCGGAATTATTTTCAATCTGTTTCCACTTGAAAACTTTAGTGTAATTCTCATAACAATCTCAATCGAAAAGTAATTGAGGTTATAAAAAATTTAACCCTTTCTTTTATTAATGGTTACTGATGTTCAATTAGGTCAAGAAATAGAACGTATTTGAAATCTCAAGTTTTATACTGTCGTTGTCTTCTTCGTTAAAATTATTAATAAAAAAGATTAAAAGGAAATCTGCTATGCATATTTCAATGTATCATGCACGAAAATCATTAATAGTTACTGATGGTCAATTAGGTCAAGAAATAGAATGGATTTGAAAGATCAAATTTTATAATGTTGTTGTCTTTTTCATTAAAGTTATTAATAAAAAATTGAAATGAAATCTGCTATGCATATTTCAATGTATCATGTCAGAGCATAGTTTCTTGAACGGCCAAGCACCACGTGCTCGTGCAAGTTAAGTTATATTTTTATTCATTTTAATTGTCTCATTGAATGAGTCACTTTAGTATTAAAAGAGATCCAAAAAAACCTTTGCCGCATTTATTGTTTAAACTAAATATCACATTTCCTATTTATTTCATTTCATTTAACCCTTTGCACAAAATGACATCCTTCTAGATTTTATTTGCTGTAGTCTTTAACTTTTTAGTCAGAACTTTTGTAAATGCAATGGTGATACATTACTAAAAGCTGAATTTTTTAGTTGCACGTGCAGACAATAAAATTTTTATTTTTCGCCTACGGACTTTTGTTGACGCCAAAAACAACATCATTTTCTGACATGTTAAAAAGTAGATTGGGTTGCATGAATTATAGAAAAGAATTGTCATTCTAATTTTGTATGTTTACTGGGTCTCCATTCTATGTATTTGGTTTTGATTCAAACTAAATACTCTTTGTTGCAATTTTTATATCGTTTATACCTTCAAACGCCGATCAAGCAATTTATGACTAATCAGTTTAAATAAATCGGTTTATTTGACGTCACTTCATAATAATTGCCCTATCTATGCATTTTTTCTATCATTTTAATTCGATGATGTAAACGAATTGTGCCATTTACTCTATTGTATTCGACGCTGTACTTCTTAAGAACTTGAAGATCGTTGCCTTTTAAACAAATTCTTCATTTTGGGAAAAATCACATGCATCGATGTCAGGGGAAGACCCTAATTCTAAGAATAACGAAGCGTGATATTTTAAAAGGTAAATTGTCATCAAGGGGACAGTGTCTTATTGTGATGTAATACCCAAGGTTTAAAGCCTTTCCAAGACGGAAAATTTTAAATGTCTGTAATTATGAACTACGAGCATAAGCTACACATGTTCTGCTCTGACTAGTCATTTGTTCTGGGGGAAAATGACAAAATTCATTTAAATTTTGACGTATGTTTCAAAATTTATAATATAAAGAGTCTTTCAATTCCTGATATGGGAGCTGCTAACTGTTCTCATATCCTGTATGGTAACATGTTGCACCATTGATCACGTGATGCTTTCCTGCCGTACACAGTTCAAATGCATTATGTGTGTAAAAGGCATTACATATGCATATGCACAGACAAAAAGACACGTAATTTTTAATTGATGTATTTAGTGCAAAATATGACATTAATCTACAATTTTAATGTAATGATTAATAATTAAATGTTTTAATCTTGCCTAATGGTTTTTTTTAATTCCATGGCTCATAGGTATACGAATAGAGATAATCAACCCATTGATAGATTTGAACTAAAATTTATGAGACCAAAACCATTGACTGTTCTGATAACAAAATCATAACATTTTGAAACAGTCTAGCTCTTTTTATGTTTGAATAATGGAATTCGCCAAACTTCTTGTTGATGGAATTCTTTACCCTCCAAATTCCCTACAGATCTAGTTTTTTTTAGAGACCATATAGGAAATTCTATTCTTGTCATGTTCACAGACAAAGAGATATATAGTTGTGCATATACATTACACTATACAAATGCCCTTTTTGTGAATGCAAAAGACATTACATATACATATGCACATACACGTAGTTTATCAGTTGATGCTTTTTGTACAAAATATGACATTAATGAACAATTTTAGTGTAATGATAAATAAATATTTTCATCTAGTTTAATGGGTTTTTTTATTCCGTGGTTCACAGTAATAAGAATAGATATAATCACCTATTGATTGATTTCAACCAAAATTTATGAGACCAAAACGATTGAGTATTCTGATGACAATAACATATAAAAATTCTCAACTGTCGCTATATGTCTCTAGCTCTCTGTATGTTTGTATAATAGAGTTCAACAAACTTCTTGTAGATGAAAATTTTTCCCCAAGAATTCCCTACAGATCTATTAATACATCAATTAATCTATTGATAGATTAATGTCATATTACCTATGAATAGTAATATAATGACCAATAATTAAATGTTTCCATCCAGTTTAATGGTTTTTTAATTCCGTGTTTATATTATACGAATATAGAAATACAACCTATTGATATATTTGAACCCAAATGTATGAGACCAAAACTATTGACTGTACTGATGACACAATGACATAGCAGTTTTCAGCAGTCTAGCTCTCTGTATGCTTGAATAATTTAGTTCGATAAACTTCTTGTAGAGGAATTTTTTCCCCTAAAATTCCCTACAGATTTAAATTTTAATTTTTAATATATATATATATATATATATA
>JAOUZG010036556.1:3784223-3808324 GCA_026289955.1 Argiope argentata | reverse complement strand
TTTATTTTTGTTTACTATATTTTTTATTGTTTATATTGTTTACTTCAATTTTTTCATTTATTTCTGAATTTCTCACTTCACTTTGCACATTTCATCAAGTTTATTAATAGTCCAAAGGTCACTTCAAAGTTTGATGAAATTATTATTTTTTCTTTTTTAAAATAAGAAAGATTACAAGCGATAAGTCTTTCCTTCGTACTTTTTTTTTTTGTATTTTTTCAATTGTAGAATATTTTTTCCCATCAAGAAACATTATCTTTTTAAAAGAATCCCCTTTGCAAACAATGATAATTGCCCCCAATAAAATAAAGATAAAAAAAAATAAAAAAAATGTCCTAGGTCTTTTACAACATATAATGTAAAGAATCTAAATGAAATACTAAGACCACCACACGATTTTCCAGGCCTTCGAAACCACCAAACGACTTTTTAATGGAACGATTCTCGCCCGGGAGAGGGAAAACGGGGAAGCAGAAGCGAGAAGTTATGAAGTCCAACACAGCAAAACCGAAACCAAAAACTGAAGCAACAGCAACAGTTATGTTTGTAAACTTTCCGACCGGCAACCCTTCGCGTTGGAATTGCGTCATTCACGTTTGCAAGGGGGAGGGGAGGGGCGATACAGGGGACACCCTAGGTCAATGACTGCCCCGAGAAGTAGAAGAAAAAGAAAAGGTCACAAGCTTCTTGGGAACGCCTCCCCCCTTCCATATTCTGAAAGAAATATAGCAGGGGGGGAGATTTACTGTAAGGTAAGAATTAAATTCAGAGGGGTACTTAGTCAACGAGGCACCTCCGTGCACCCCCAACAAGATAAGAGGTTTGATTTTTTTTCCCTCTCTGCAATTTTTTTTTCACCTCCTCTTAACATCTGGATAAAGAAACGATGACGAAATAAAAAAAAAGTGTTGAGCAGACAGCCGTTATTATTTATCTGATGATTCATGGAACAAAATACTAAGATGTTTCTTCGTCTGGACATCTGCGGCCATTTGCAGAAATATGGGATTAGATATCTTTGAGTATTCAATACATATGTATATATATCTCTGAGCATATAAAATATACGAATATATATCTTTGAGTATACAGTAGATACATATCGTCACTTAAATTGCATAATAAATATAAGTGACATATATTACTTATATATGACATACATTTTGCAATATATATCTTTGAGTATACAGTAGATACATATCGTCACTTAAATTGCATAATAAATATAAGTGACATATATTACTTATATATGACATACATTTTGCATTTTAAGAAACAGAGTTTAAAATTAGGGCAGTATTTTTAAACACTAATCGTATAATTTCTACTGGATCATTTAAAGAAAAATTCCAAGTAGAAGTTCGATACAATCAATCGAATGTTAATTGAAAGTACCAATACAAAATGATTGCAATATCGAAAACAAACACAAAAGTACAAAAAAAAAAATAATAATCGCATTTTATTGAATGGCTGTCGTAGAGAAATCTGAGTGAAAACTGTGAGAATATAATATTTCCAAATGAATTATTTAAAACTCAAAAGAATTTTAAATAATTGTAATTTTCTTTTTCAATAAATGAACAGACGATCAGGTATGCAGTTCATATAAACTAAGATTTGAAAAAATCTCAGTATTTAACTCATTTTAAAGTTACATTTGAAAAAAAAAATCCCTCTCAGGAATACATTTTAAAACTGCATTTGAAAAAACAAATCCTTATGATGAACACGTTTTAAAAATATGTTTGAAATAAAATCCTTTTCATGAATACATTTTAAAACTGCATTAGAAAAAAATCCCTATCATGAGCAGGTTTCAAAAATATGCTTGAAAAAATCTCTCTCATGATTACATTTTAAGACTGCATTTTGAAAAAATCCCTATGAGGAGCACGTTTTAAAAATATATTTAAGAAAAGCCCACTCACGAATAAATTTTAAAACTGCATTTGACAAAAATATCCCTATGATGAACACGTTTTAAAAATATGATTGAAAAAATCCCCTTCATGAGTATATTTAAAAATTGTATCCGAAAAAAAATCTCTATGAGGAGCATGTTTGAAAAAATCCCTGTGATGAATACATTTTAAAACTGCATTTGAAAAAAAAATAATCATGATGAGGATGTTTTAAAAATATATTTGAAAAAAACCCGCTCATGAATACATTTTAAAACTACATTTAAAAAAATCATTAAGATGAAGACGTTTTAAAAATATATTTGGAAAAAAAATCGTTTTATGAATACATTTTAAAACTGCATTTGAAAAAAAAATTGCTTTCATGAATACATTTTAAAACTGCGTTTGATAAAAACCCTATGATAAGCACGTTTTAAAATTAAATTTGAAAAAAAAATCCCTATCATAAACAGATTTTAAAAATTACAGAACTTAAGTCATGAAAAGTTTGGAAAGATAGATTCCATTCTTCTCTTACACCATAGAAAGGAACATCGATATTCCGGAAACCCCTTAATATTACAAATTGCAGCAGGTCATTCGAACCAATTTATTTGTTACCAATCAACAATGACTCCCAAATTTTTTTCAAAAAAAATTTTTTTTTCTTTGCCACTCGACAACTTAACATTCAATCTCTTTTATGATCTTTCACAAAAACCGCGTTGATGCTCTTCCCAGGACCTTTTTAATAGATTTTTATTTTTAACATAGTAATATGTGGAATAGAATCGAGTATCTTACAAGATTTCTTCACGTTGCCATATTGAGTAAAAAAAACAACTATATATTTATATTTTTCTGCCATTTTCATAACAAGGCTATGCACATGATTTCATTCTCATAGGTCATTAAGTTTTTGAATTATTGCTTTCCTATAAACATAAACAGTAAAAAAAATAGACTGGTCATGCATTGACGGATATAGAACAAAATGTGACGCAGATTTATAGCTCAAATGATGGAGAATTATGTTACATTTTATTAGCTCACTGCGACTTTGAACTATCGTGGATACACCCGCACAGACAGATTGGATTTACCATTAAAAGCTTAAAATTTATCAGACATCTACTGTCTTGATAAAGAGAAAACAGTCCATTAGCGCCGATATTCGTTTCAAAATAGAGCCATTATATGAGTTATAGTATTCACAGACAGACAAATATGATTCTAGATTGATTGATGGATATTTTTATGACACAAGTATCAATACTGTCCGAGAATGAATCCAGAAATGTGTTTTTCAGAATCAGGAAAGTTTAAAATGTGGAGCTTCATAAAAATATATTATTGATCTAAGCTATTGTAATCATCCATTTTTAAAAATATATAATATGATAATTTTTCTTTTTTTTTCTTTGTACAAGAGAATCAAAATTAAATTACTTATAAATAAAAAGATGAAACATGCTTTCGTAAATTTCAAGTTATCACGTGAAATCATTATTAGTTTTAAGTCATTATTTGTCTTAATTAATTAAAGTCATTGACCAGTTTAAATCGGTTTGAAACAATCACTAGTCTTCTATATCGGTCTCTCTCTCACGAATACTTGTTATATATATATATATATATATATATATATATATATATATATATATATATATATATAACAAGTATTCGTGTGCATGTAATGATAATTTTTTAAAAAATTTCCTTTCCAATTTTTCTAGCTGCCAAAAAAAAATTTTGGAGCACGACTGATTTTGAGATAAAACCCGTCGTTTTTCTAAATATCAATGCATGCGTAAACTCATATTCTCGAGATTGTTTCAAACTGTTTTAAAATAGTTAATGGCTTAAATTTATGAAAATTCGTAAGAATTCAGAGAGAAAAAAATTGGAAATCAAGTTGTCACTTTGCCAGAAATGGATATATCAAAAGCGATAAATCGCCAATTTGTTGTTTGCGCATTTTGAGTCTCCAAAAACCTCAAACCAAAACGGCATCATGTTCTCAAAGATAAACGTGAGTTTATAATATAAACTCACGTTTTTTTATAAC
The DNA here is from genome assembly GCA_026289955.1 of Argiope argentata. Lineage (NCBI taxonomy): Eukaryota > Metazoa > Arthropoda > Arachnida > Araneae > Araneidae > Argiope > Argiope argentata. Next base: position 3,804,349 of record JAOUZG010036556.1, on the reverse strand, counting down.
TATCATGTTATTTATATAGTGATGTTTTTATAAAATTAATTATGATATATACTGTTGAAACTACCTTCATTATTTATTCTAAGTCAAACAAGCATTCATCTAGAGTTGATTATGATAGTCTATTTTAACATGATAAAGTTTATAAGCTCGATACTGTAAATTGAATGGAAAGACATCTGCGATGCAAATGCAAAATGCTCTACAAGTCAAAATAGTAGACTTAAACCTATCAAATTTGACAGTTACTTATGGGTTATAAATGCTCTTTTAGGAGTTGATTTTTTCCCATTTTTATATTTTTAATTAAATAAAAATGTATCTTAATTTTAATATTTTTCCTTACTAACTTTGAAGTAGGTAATTACATAAAATGCGTTTTTAAACCTATTGAAAAATTTTTAAATTAGGATTTTATTAAGCTAATTTTATTCGTGTTTAGTTTTCCTTTAATTTAAACAATGAATACTTTAATAGCTATCATGCTTCTAAACAACATAAATTATAGATTTTTTTCATTTTATTAATCTATTCTTTAACCCTTTGATAGATAAATGAAGTGAAAAGTTATAGTAGAAACATTTTGAGATGTATAAACTAATTAACCATGATGTGAATAATATGTTCATCCTTTATTTAAAATTTTAATATTAATTCATTAATCCTAAGATTTTTTTTATTTATTTATTGTACAGAAGTCTGTGTGCGAAAGTATGCTTACGATTCCCATGTAAATTATTTAAAACTTGTAGTGGATGACACATGACATTAATACAGGTTTTTCAAATATTAATTCATTAATTATATTTAATTATTTGCATTGTAGAGCTCCCATAAGAATCATTGTAAACACACGCTATTTCTGAGAAACCTATCCAAAGAAAGGGTTAATATACATTAAAAAAATTTCTAAATTTTTTTTGAGTGAAATAATACTTTTAGGGAATATCCTTTACTTCAATAAAATGAAAATAAAAATTGAAAAAGAATGCTATGTATTATGGAATCAAGCCAAACTGGAATGAATCAATCCTAAACCATTAAAATGCTTATAATGTTTCAAAGTAGAGATTCGAATCTTTTTCTTCCTCTTTTCCAATTCCTTTTATTAGTTTTTATTCTCTCTCTATATATATGTGCATATCTTGTTTGAATTTTCAATCGTCAGTAAAATACTTTTTATTCATCCATTGAAGTTCAAATACATTTTTTAAAAACTTGTAGCGGATGACACTTGATGTTAATACAGTTTTTTAAATATTAATTCATTAATTAATTTAATTCATTTTTACTACTTTAAATAGAGTTTTAGCAGTTTGTAATGACAATTGAAGCCAACAGGCAGTAGTTCGATCAGTAAAATGCGAGGATTTAGTATTTTTCATGTGAAGGTAAAGAAGACGACTTCAGTTCTTGAAAAAATCAATTTTTTAAATATATTAATTGTATTTATTTAATAACAAGTAACTAAAATAAAAATTTTCTTTGTTGACTTAAGTAGGTATATTTATTGATATATCATTTAATATTTGGTATTTTATTTATTAATAGGAATAAGAATATTTACTAATATTAATAGGAATATTTATTAATATTTCCTTTAATTATTTTGTTTTCATAGTTTTTATATTACTTGTTTTAATTTCACATTAAAAACAAATAGTTAGAATTGTTATTATAGTATAATAAAAATGCTATCAACGCAATATTCAAAAATTACCGAGATTTTATAACTAGAAAAAAAAAGAGGTGTGGTGAATTGCTCAATTCATTTCCAAGTGGTATGCATGTTTACTGGTTAGAAATCGATTGGCGGTCTCGACGAAAGGTTTCAATACAAAGGCGTGAGAAATATGTTGCGTGCAGACGGGGCGTGCGGCGAAATTCGAGAGTGGATCTTGTTTCGATCGCTGATCCAAGGAAATATGAAATTTAAAAATAATCTTCAATGTTTCCGTTAATGAAGTTAATACTGAAATTTTTCATAATTCTTTATTTCTCTGTTAAATATGCAAAATGAATTCGTTTGACGTATACGACATGGAATCAAAAATCAATAGTCGCACAACATCTATTTTTTTCAAAGGGGAGGGTCGACACATCCATGCCAATTTGAGAATTATTCATGGTTAAGGTTATGAAGTTTTTATTCATATATATTAAAATATAAATGTGCGAAATATCTTCAAAAGAAAATAAAAGATTAAAATGAAATCTGCTATGCGTATTTCAATGTATCATGCCAGAACATCATTTCTTGAACGGCCAAGCACCATGTGCTCGTGCGAGTTAAATTATATTTTTATTCCTTTTAATGGTTTCACTGAATGAGTCCCTTTAATATTGCAAACGATTAAAAAAAACTTTCTCTCGCATTTATTGTATTAAAAAATATCACATTTCCCATTCATTTCACTTCATATAATTACGTGCTCAAAAGGACATTTTTCTAGGTTTTATTTGAGGTAACCATTAACTTATTTTTTTAAGCAGAGTTTTCGTAAATTCAATGGCAACGCGTTATTTAAAGCTGATTTTTTGAAAATGATTTTTGCTAGTGCAGATACTAAAATTTTTATTTTTCGCCTACGGAATTTTGTTGACGACAAAAACCTCATTCCAAAAATAACATCATGTTCTGACTTATAAAAAAATCGAACTCGTTAAAACAGAATGTATTATCTTTAAAAATTAAATAAAAAGATATATAATTTTTACTTATTCCAACATATTTTGGCGAATTAGTTTTAGTTTTTAAGTTATTTTTTCTTTATTAAGCTATATAAATTTGTTTGAAACAAAAAGTTCCAAAGTTTTATAGTTCCAATTAAACACTAATTTTTTTTAAATATTTTTTTGTACAATCACTGAATTTTCATAATCTATTAATATTTTCTTGTACTAAAAATGACTTTTAACGATCTAACTCAAAAGCTACAATGCAAGCCTTGTTTATTTTTAATATTTAACGAATCATCATTTTTATCAATTGTATTTAATTTCCTCAAAAATGATACACACGGAGTATTTCAAATATATTGAAATTTAATTTTATTTGAATAATACATTTTACAAAGCTATTTCAGTTGAAAATAAACATATATTTTTTTGACGAAACATTAAAAACAGAGATTTAAATTTTCGTCCATTTTTGCTTATTTTAAAGTTCACAGTCCCCTTGACGTAATTTACTTGATATTATTATTAATTTATTTGCCTCTACATAAAAAAACAGAAAATATGTTATAAGATATGAATATCAATGACTTATATAGAGAGTTCTGTTAAAAAATCAACAAATGCAGAGAATTATTAGTAAAAATAAAACGAAATAGAAATTATAATTAAACATGGTAACTTAAACTACGTTACCATAGTAACGTTGAAAGGATGAAAATCGCTATACACGTTTCGAAGTTATGCGGAAAGGACAAATAGAGTGTAAATTTTTAAACCGGATACATTATGTTTAAGATAAAAATCATTCATTTGAATATATATAATTGTTCACCGCCATCAGTAACGTTGAAAGGAGATAAAGATACTTCCATCTTTTTCGTGTGCGCCAGTATCATACGCGTATTCTGAATTTCTGATATTGCGTTCAGCTGATGAGACATTTTTCTATGATTAAATTTTCTAATTTATCGTTGCGCGAATAAATCTAAGTATAAATAATTAGCAAAGGTTAATGAGGTGAAATCTGGCATTTTTATTGTTTTATGCTTTTACCTATTCATTATATTCACTCTTCATGAATCAAACTGAAGATAATTGCCAATATTTTCTTTCAGCAAAATTTTTAAATTTTAAATCTAGCATTTTCTGTTATAGGATTACTATTTGTTTCAATTTTAATTTAACGATTAATTTGAATTTGAGAACCCATTGCAAATAAATAAAATTTCTATTGTTGTTATTCAAACATTTTCGTTTAAATTCCTGCGTAAATAACAATTTTTTTATATTTTAAATATTCTGGTAATGTGTATAATATTTTATAATACAGCTTTCATAAGCTAAATCTGTAGCAAACCGATTCGAGATATTGTTAACAAGAAAACAGCTCGTCTAGACAGTCATATCTTCTATTTTATCTACAGTAATTGTTTTATTTGCGATAAGAAGGGTGAATTTTTTGATTTTAAAAAATATATTTGAACAGGAATCTAAACATTAGGTTTAATTACTATTTTTTGCTACTAGAATAATGAAAAGCTTTTGAAGATAATTTCTGTTGTCCCTTTTGAATTTAGCGAATTCTATAAGAATATTTCCCTTAAAGACATAAGAATATTTTTATTCATTTTACATAAGAATATTCACTTCATTTCTGGTGTCCCTTTTGAATGTAGCAAATTTTATAAGAATATTTCACTTTAAAATAACTAGAACATGATTTTCGAGACAATTTTTAGTAAATGAAAAAAAATCGTGATGGTAAGCGAATTTATTTTAGCAGGATCGAAATTTAAGAATTTCCGATGACTTCCCGGTTTCGTCACGGGCGCAGTTAACATATTTCGTCTTATTGCATGAAAGACAATAACCGACGACTAGAACAGCAACTTAAACAATGTTCCCCCATATTCAATAACAGATGCACCTAAACTCTCGACGTGTCAGGTGTCGTGACATCATGCCGTCAGGTGCCGATGTCGCAACACGAGCACATGACGTACCCGATCAGGAAGACGACAACTCTTTGCTGCATGTTCTCAAGCACTTCCTCGTAGCAGGAAATGATCGAAAAATCCGTGCACTGAACTTCTTTTCACCAGGGGTGGGGGAACTCTTGAGAGACAGGTAGACGGAACAAAAAAATCAACCTTCAGTCTTTTTTTCCCACTGCACAGAAGTAGAGTTTAAAGAAACAGAAGGTGTACAAAAAATTTCTTGAAAGGTTTGATGGCACGGGAAAAAAAATTCGTATCTTACCCCCCTAGTGAAAGGCCAATCTGCAAACTTTTCCCACCTTTTTGGAAGCTCCTCTCTCTCTCTCTCTCTCCAGTTTGTTCAATTCATCGCTTCCCTTTCATTTTCCTTGAACCTTTTTTTTCTATGAGTGCCTCCCTTTTTTTTTCTCATATTGATCTTCAATATTTCTGGTTTATTTCTCCGGCGGTTGATTCTGTCGTTCTTCTCCAAGAAGAGGGCCTTGAATCTTTTGTTACCGTAATATATAACTGTAATGATTGCTTTCCGGAAAGAAATGCTTCCAACAATAACTCGTCCACTAAAAGCATTAGAGACGTGTTGCGAAGTGTAGGATTGTGAAATGTCAGAAGCAAATTGTACTTGAGATTCGACGTTTTACCAGCTAAGATTCTATAAGCATTAATCATTTGTCGAGAACTGATTAATAACATGTTTTCTTTTAGAGCAAAATAAAGTATACAAACGTCAATTTTAAAAAGAATAAGTAATAAAAAAATTAAGTCAATTCCTACTTAGGGTTTAACAAAGAAAAATTTAATTTTAGTCACTTTTATTAAATTATTTCAATTAATATAAATAATTTATCGAAAAATTATGTCTGGTTAAAACAAAATCCATTGAAAATAATTCACAACACACTGTGCATGCGTGAATTTTCAACACCAATTGGGGCAACGCAAATGCGTGAATTTTTTACGACAGTTGGGGAAACACAATACAAATGAGAAATTTTTTATTTCCTTTATTCTGTTTGATTTTAATTCAAGACTATTTCAAAATGAATCAGAAAAAAAAATCTATGAGTTAACAATGTTTAATTTTAAAAGCCTCAAATACTAAGTAAATATACAGAATCGTTTGAAGTACTCGGTCCAAAATCTGTTGAGCTTAACCTCATTAGCGTTGGAAAATACAAACTGAAGTCTTACTCATTTAGCGGGAATTTTAGCTTTTGATTGGTTAATAAAAAATTAACCAAATTAATGAATAATATATGAAAAAACTGTATTGACATCAAGTGTCATCCAGTACAAGTTTTAAAAAGTGTATTTGAATTTGATTGGATGAATAAAAAGTATTTTATAGGGAGATATATAGGGAAAAGTGTGAATTAACAGTAGAAATTGAAAAATACAGATTACTGAAAGACAATTTAAATAGAGCTTTTTATTGTTCTAAGTAGTAAAATATTTCGAAACCCAGTGGGAATGGTCTCCACAAAACTTTCTCTATGGCACTGGCGTGAAATATTTACCTTTGGCGTGAGTTAAGTATATTTTTTCATTCTAACGTGCCAACTTCGGCGAGTTATTTGGCGGTTTAATCCTAGTATGTGGTGAACTGTATCCGAAAATCGAATTTGTGATTTGATATGCTTTTCCCCGCCAAATTAAAATCCAAAGTTAGCAAAACTTTCCACTTATTATAAAAAAATCTCATACCAAATGCAACATATTTAACGTTATTTAGCTATACCGTTTATAAGGTTCTAAAAATACAAATCGGCAGACGGTTAACTCTTCTTTGGAAAAGTTAAACGATGTACATCGAATTCTTATCTGCATAGTTTTCTTCGTTTTGTATTTATCTTGGTAAATTAGATTCGAACAAAAGGAAAGACAAACAGTCTCAGGTTATATTTTACTCAAAATTTGATAGAAATCTGAAAATTTGGTATAAAATCGCATACCAAATTTCATCCTTCTAGTTCAAAAGGTATTTGAGTTATTATTGGCACAATCATACAGGTAGACAGAAGGGCGTTTTCCAAAAATGTGTTTTTCTCACTCGGAGAGGGCTAAAACTTAAGAGACTGGTCAAAATCTCGTGTTCAAATTTTAGGATGATTACCATTCTTTCTCTATATTGCCTATATGAAAAAGTAAAAATTATCTTTAACAATATTTAGAACATGTGTATTTCAAATTTTCAAGTAAACACAAACAATAATGAATCTCAGGTATTAAATTCACCAGTTATCTTGCACTGATTTTGCAATGCTTTAAATAACTTTAAAAACAAAAGATTGCAGTCAAATATAACTTAACAGCTCCAAGCATATATTTTTAAAAGTCAGCTGATGCTGTTAATACTAATCCATTGAAATCGATATATTACTAAGTTAACTAATATTTAAAAAACATGCCAATCTATATTAATAAAAATGGATCTCGAAATGCGTTGCTAAGCGCAAAACTAGAGAACGGCTTGACCGATTCGGCTAATTTTTTTTAATATTTTCGTTAAGACACGAGGATGGTTCTTATGAAGAGAAAAAATGAAAAAAACTGCGAGGAAAAAAGTTAAAACGACACTTTTCTTACTTTCCCGCCAAAAATCTTCATTTCCTTCCCCCCACACCAACTGAGCAAGATATCATGTAGTAATAAATTATGATTTATTTAGAAAGAAATACGCGAAGTCAGTAGTTTTTCATTTATAGATAACGGGATGTTTGAAAAAGAAAGAAAATAGTTGCTTTTATTATTAGTCTGTATGAATATTTAATCTATGCCTGCTCAAAATAAAGTCTGTGCAGTGAAGAAAAAAAAAAAGAATAACAGATTGCGAAAAGGGTTTGTAGAAAAAAAAGTTGTGAAGAAAAAAAGAATAGAAAAAAAATAGAAAAGAAGGGTGTGTGTCGCCATTATTTCCTCTGTGCGCGGCATTTTCCAAGCTGCTTTTAAGATTTTGCATCTCTTGAAAACCAATTGTGTCTTTATTTGTTTAGTGTGTTTACATTTATGAAAATTTTAATCTCATTATTCTATAAAAACGTAGAATTTTAGACCTTTCCCTCCACCATTTAAGTAAAATATCGACTATCATTGCTCGGATAGAAAGAGAAAGATGAGTAGTACAATGAACAGAACATCTGAAGAAAATAATTCTAAATAATACTATAAATGAATTATATGACTATCAAAATTTGTTTGGTTTAAAAATAGTTTGGTGAAAAACCTGTTATGAGACACAGCTACATAAAATATTAAAGGAAAATTTAACGAGCATTAACGGACTGGTCGCCAAAGGCGGCTAGTATTAAATAAGTAAATTGGCATAAATGAATTAATATTTTGTCTTTGTGCATTCCTACTCCCAGAATTGCCTAATTACCCAATTTCCTCCTTTTAACAATGCCTCTGCTCCTGAACGCCTGGAAGAGTAAGACATAGTTGGCTCTTGCACCATTAAAATCTGCAAATCCGATCCAATCAAATTAAATCCGAGCTCTGCTCATGTACCTCTAGAGAATTATAGTCAAAATTGCTTCTTGCCCCAATTAAATTCACAAATCAAATTCAAACCTTTGCACCTGTAAGTCTGGAGCAGTTTAGTCAGAGCTGACTCTTGAACCATTAAAATCCACTAATCCTATCCAATTAAGTTCAAGCCTCTGCCTGTGATTGAATAATTAAAATATTTAATAATTTAAACAAATATCGTTACATTTGATTAATAAATTCTTATAGTTTCGTCGGATATCGCTTACTAAAACGGGAATATATATTGCAAGGCTACTTCTTTTTATTTAAACATTTTTAATCAGCTGTTTCATCCATAAAACCTCTTTTACCATCGAGGAAATGTAGCGTCAATTCCATACTAATTGCATAAATAACTAACGCTAGGATGAAACAACGGCTCTAGAGTTTGGGAAAGAAAGATATATATAAAAAAAGCAACACCCTCAAAAGAACATAAACATAAGAATTCAATAAACTTCATACTCCATTGGGAAGCCAAGTTAAGGGGAGACTACAGCACTAACCCGAATACAATTTAAGCTAAATAAAAAAAAGGAGAAGAAGAAGAAGAAAAGAAAAATTACACTTTGTTAAAAAAAAGTTCGAAAATTCGCAAAGAAAGGTCTCGTTGCTGGGAACTCGATTTCAAGAACCCTTGATGAAATAAAGTCTTCGAGATTAACGATCCAGTAACATGGTCATTCCATACCGCTGCGGAAAAGGACCAGGACTCGTTCCCTGGGCGGCCATTAAAAGGCCAAAGGCGGGCCAGTCCCGACCCAAGTCCCGGGGGAGTACACTTCATTCCCTCTTCTTGCTCTCCAGAGCAGGTTATCTTAGCTCGTTTATGGCCCTGTACCACCGGCAGACGGTTTTATCCAGCTACGGGGAGTGCGACTCGGGTCTTGATGAAAGAGCTTCATGCGGACACTTGAGCGGGGTTAATTTGTACTGTGGTAATGGAAGTACCAGGGCTGTAACCTTGAATCTTCCTGGTGAAGTCGCTCGAAGAATATTTGAATTTTAATTCAAAATAATGATTAAGTACATAGGAAAACAAATGTGTGAAAAATCATCATATCAGAACCATATTAATCAAAAGAATCCACAACAGAAAAACTAGATATTGAGTCAATTTGTGCTGAGATAATGGAAATACTGGGAATAGAAATTGTTGAAGGGCTTTTGGCAAAGGTGTACTAATTATTTCAGAATTTTAGATCAAGATAATATGTTCGCAATGCAACTGTCGAATTTCTATTCATCATATTTTAAGTAGCTGCTCTTGTTTCAGCTTTTTTTTAACATCTACAATTTCTTTGTAAAATTTACTACCCAAAATCTCTCCATTTTGGATTTTTTAAAATCCATAAGGTTTTATTCCCTCATTTTAAATATTCATTTTTTAAATATCATTTATAAGCCTTTTTAATAAAACTTTATACGCTCATATTGCTATGATTTTATTTCCATGGTTGGCGCAGCATAGTCAACATCTTGACTTTTGAGGGAAAAAAATAAAACCAAACCAAACTATATCAAGATACCCAATAAATATAAAGAAATATAAAAGCATAAAAATTAGTTTTACTTGAAGTATATTAATCGAAAACTTATTTCTAATTGCAGTAAAATATCCAAAATTTTACTGAATAAAGTTGAGGAGAATGTATCAGAGCCTTACTAAGGCAGGGCATACCAGGCAGTTTCTTCGGACCCCCCAAATCAGAGGGAGGCCCTAAATCGTATAGATTATTTATTTTAAGTTTCCTTCTTTGATGAACTTTTTAAAAACAAAATATTAGTAAAGTGTAAAATCTGTCTGTTTTGTGTTAACTTCTTCATAAATCTACCGTAAAAATACAAAAAAAAAAATCTGTATTTCGTAAATCTATGGCTTTCTACGATGGACAAATTTGGCCAATCAAAAGCCTGTATTCTTACATGTGGCAAAATGCAGTATGTTTGCAAAAATACGGATTTCTGACTGGCTTAATTAGCCATCGAAAATTTAAACACCTCCATAAAGTTCGGTTCTTCATTACTAAAGTAGAGAAAAAGAGGGGGGCAAAGAAGTTTTTGCCCCAGACCCCGATTATGCTAAGTCGGATCCTGGAATGAATTTGTTTTAAGATAATTAAAGTATCGCTCTGCTAATTATGATGCTTTTGGTTAAGTCCGTCAAATACACTTTGAATGAAAAATTATCAAAACTGAATCAGGAAAGATGAGCTGTTAGAAATAGGATCGAATCAGGAATAGTTACAGATAGAAACATTTTACGTGATATACAGTCTGAAAAATATCATAGCATGATAATATTTAATATGTTTATCTTTATTTTATTTTTTATTTACTCATAATCATACAACAAATATAATGTGCATAGTAGAAAGTATTTAATACCGATGTAACCATCTTAAATACAAATGAAGTAATTGAAACCATGAAAGTAACTTAATAAAATATACTTAAAAATATTTTTAAAAATTTATCGAAATGAGAACAAAATTTTTTTTTCAATTTTAAATAATATAAAACTTATTTTTTTTAGTGATAATATGTTTCGGAGTTATTGAAAATAAAGTTTTGAATAATTACTAGTATTTAAATCCTAATAGAAACCTATTTTGAATCAGTACCTGATAATGAAAAAGTAATCAAGTGACACAATTTTTTAATAATATATCTCGAAATTTTCAGAGTATGCCACTTTATAAACTTATCAAGATAAAACTCAAACAGATGTGGCATTTCTTAACAGGTGGTGATCTTCCAAACAATCAATCAAGGACTAATAAGTGTATTTCATTCGACAAAATCTAGTGCAATAAAGGAATCGCCTTCTTTTCTATACTGAGGTCTTTCCTCATTCAAAAATTAAACAGATTCAGATATAAAATTTATGAATATATATCTTTTAATATTATCATTTAGTACTTTAAAAAAACGGACACCGATTTCGTGTAAATAAACTGTAGCTGTACACTCTGTAAGATTCAGAACTTATAATTTCTTGATAAAAAATTGTTTTTAATCCTCTGTTTTAACCTACTTATTTATTCAGTTCATAAACACGGATCTTATAGCAAAGGTTTTAAGGTCTATGACACAACCTGGGTCCATAACCATGTTGTGAGAAACTCTAATAGATAGTGCCCGAAGCATTTCTGCAGCAGCAAAAGTTAAAATGGAAATCTTATATACAATTAGAAATAGCTATCTTGTTTCATCATAAATGATAGAAAGAATGATATTTATTTTCTTGTTGACAATGAATATAATCAATGAAATTGCATGACATAAAGGAGAAGTATAAATAATATTAGTTCTGTTTTTTTAACTTTATTATTTAATCATACTACAGGGTAAGCAATATTTCCCCCCGTCTATAACAAAAACAAACAAATTTCTTGGTTGTTGGACTCGTAAGCATATAACATACAAGTGGGCATGTGAAAAACATGGATTTTCTATTTTCAAAGCAAAAAATTGGCAAAATTTATCGCCATCGGATTGAATAATACGATAGCTCATAAAATACGAACAAATAAATGTTTATTTTTATATATTACATTGCTGTGAAAAATTTAAGAGACAATATAAATTTTAATAAGATGGTCATAGAATTGCAGAAACGGGTTTATTGCTATCATTACTATGAACACGTAATTCAGCAAAAGATGATATGTATGCAAATGTCAAGTACAAAACATCATAGGCGATGTGAGTCTTCTCAAAACGCGTACAATCGGTGCGCGCAGCTCATGATTACAAGGATAAGAAGAACGGAAGCTCAATTTAAGACATTCGCCGTAAGTGCAAATGAGTTTTATCGTGAAATAAGGCTAAAAGAAACTACCTGGACGACTTCCCACGTGGAAGAATAATTGGAAAGCTGTAGGATGTGCTCAGTTGGATCAGTGTAGCTGCTGAATAATTAGAAATCAACAAAAGTGTGGTTTCACGCGCTTAGAAAGCCTTCCAAACCATAGGTACGGTTGTTAGAAAGGTTGGTGGTGACAGCCCTACGAAAACAACTGCAATGGATGACCAATATTACGTCCTGCAAGCGGAAAGGACCCGATACCAGTCAGCAAGTGCCATTGCTCAGAAGATGAGTTCAACAATAGGACGACAAGTGTCGCGGTTTACTATATAAAAAGTCTTCTCAAAGGTGGTCTATTCCCCATCTGTCCTGCGCTACATCCTTTTAAAGTTGCCCATCGGGGTGGCTTAGAATATTATAAGGAGCACAGAAACTGGAAATCTGATAAATGGAATAGTGTACTTTTAACGGATAAGAGTCGCTTCAGTGCCACAAGTGATTCTCAACAGCCATTGACTTAGAGATAGGTTGGTTTCATGCAAGTAACACCAAGGAAAGATACCACTTCGGTGGTGATGGAATTGCCGTTGGGGAGGCATTATACTTAATGGATGGACTGAACTCTATGTTTTCGACAGAGATTCTGTAACTGGAAGTGTAAGAAGGTTTTCCTTCGCCATGTGCTAACTGTTTCGAGGTGCTATTGGACCAGACTTCATTTTTATGGATGACAATGAACGGACACATTAAAATACTGATGTTCAGCAGCTACTGGAAAGTGAAGATACAATTCGAATGTATTGGTCAGCATTTTCTCTCGATTTAAATCCCACGGAACGTGTGTGGAATATTTTGGGGGAGATGCCTTGCGGCAGGATTACATTCCACAACAACTGAAACAGATACTGATTGATGAATGGGCACTCTTACCTCAAGAACTGTTGGACAAGTTAATGACAAGTACGAAGAGACGGCACTGAGTAATCTTTGTTGTAAGGAGAGAGCATACATCGTGCTAAGGAACATCTGCTTGTTGTTCTTCCTCTTGGATAGACAACCATATGTAACAATACTACGAGTTCAATAAAACCTTTTTTTTCATTACGTACTATATACATTGTATTCATTTTTGCGCAACTATGCTTTCACCTCATTTAAGTACAAAATGATGTATCTCATTAGATTCTGTAGATTATCAGTAGCAATTTAAAATCAACTTTTCTTTTTTTTCGATATGAATTATGATTTTAGATAATATTTCAACCTGGAACTATTAAATTTCGATTTTTTTTTGAATTTTCAATTCAAAAAACAATTCAAAAATATCGCAACTTCTTATTTCTTTTGCAATTTGGAATATATCTTTTAAAAATTTATTTCTGTGACAACAAATAGGAAAAAGATCCTGGCGTAAATTTGCCAATTATTCTAAACGCAACATTCTTTTTATATAAAAGAACTAACAACCATTTTTACATAGATATTCTATACCAGATGAAATATTTAAACCATGAATAGCTATTTCTGCTTATTTTTAACAGCTCCCAATCTACACATCTCGCCAGGGCTTTAAATTATCTCCAACAGCGCCTCTCATAAAAGCGGGTCACTGCAATCATTAACCAGACTCCCCTCACCCCTTTTAAGGCACCATGTTTAATCCTTCATCGACCCCAACACATGTTCCTTCCCCAAGTAATCGTCGTTATAATAAACTGTAATTCAGACGATTTCCACAATAAAATGCAGTTAATATTTCATCTCTCGCCAAAGCAAAAAGAGAACTCGGAATGGGATGGGGATCGGGGGGGGGAGGAGGAAGGGATGGTTGTGGAAGAATACCTTAATCTCGTTTTGGGATAGATCTGTTGCTCGGGGGCGACGAAAAAGGTTGGTGGTGGTGGCAACGCGGGAAGAAAACGGTGTTACAAATTACTCAACTCGACGATGGTGTTGAAGGAAAAAGAGGGTAAATGTGGTTTAGAACGGGGCTTTTTTTCTCCAGCCTTGCAGAGCTTTCCGGGTTTCTTTTGGGCATGGGAGCACAGAGGGTGGTAGCGGAAACATATTTATTAAAAAAAGAATTTAAAATAATTAATCGCGTGCGTGTGAATGTGTTTTCAAAAACTGTCATTCCCATAGCGCAATATTCTCATATTCTCTGCTTTCCTTGTTTTCTTTAAAAGTGCAGTGGATAAATAAAATGGATTGAATTTTTCACTATTCAGAGATAGTGAATAAAATACAACGATATACAAAAGGAACAGATTGGACTTTTTATAAGATAAAAGTAAAATAAACTCTTGAATGTTTCAGGATTATTCTCAAGTTAGAATACCGTAGTACGAATTGTACACTTAATCGTCAGATTAATCGTAATCATAACAAGTTGCACCGATCCGCCACTAAGACACACTGATATGTCTGACTGACCATAACTATGATTGAATCCTAACGGTCACCAGTCATGGTACAACCTTTCAGATAGGAAACATGTCTCGTCATCGGCAAGTGGTATTCGACCCCCCATCATTTCTATACCTATCTGGTGGCGAGAAAAAACAATCATACCGGAAGCTTTCCATTCTCATCTCTCAGGTACCCTTTTGGTGGGAACAGATCAACCCCAAAAAGAAATATAGAATTATAGTGACTCAATTAAGATCCTAGCTATATAGGGGGAGTATATTAGTCCTAACTATCCACAAACTTTAAATTATCTGAAAACTGAATGTTGTTGTGGTATTTTTCTAATTCAGCAGATAAGTTTTAAAATAAATGAACCAAATTAACACTTGTATGAGCCAAACTGAAATTTAGGATTATGGTTTTCAGTATTCCATGGGTTGTTAGCAGAATTTGTTGAAATAATAAATATTGAAAGAGAGAACGTTGAGACTGTAAAACTAATTCAATACTTAAGTTTTCAGGTTTCAATTAGGAAATCATAAACTATCGATTACCAGAACTCCATATATTACTACATAATTATTTAATAAGGATAATTATGTAAGTAATAAGGATTAATGCAATTTGATTCCACAAGGTAACTGATACTTTTACAATGAAGTATCTTTTGAGCGAAAATCATATTGACTCTTTATTTCTATTAAATGGTTACACCCCGATTCCTGATTTCAAAAGAGTTATTGGGAGCAATCTTATTTCTTATTCTGAATCACAATAACACAAAGAGGGGGGACATGTGGACAAACAACTCATAATCAGTTTTGGAAACTACAGAAGTGATTTAATAAAGATGGTCGTATTTAATAATAACAATTTAGCATATATTGGTTAAGATTTAGATTATAATATCATATTGATATTCAATTCAATCGTGTGGTTGGTTCTTTTGTGTGTTTTGCTATACTATACAAGTTCCATGCGATCTGATTTCATACTCATGATGGTTCAATGCTCAAAATAAAGCACATTAAAACACGGTTAACTTTAAGTATCACTTCAATGTTATTTTTCAATAAAATCTTAGACAATTTTCAAGTAGACAGAACATTTATAAGATAAAATATAAAAAGGAAAGACGAAGAAAAGAACACAAAGACTTTGGATATTACATGCGTGGAATTATGTATATAACCGCGTATTCGCGGGAAAAATGTAGTGAAATGAGTAAAGTGAAATTATATTCTTCCACCAGAAAAAATTAGTTCTCCTATTTCATCCCAACAAAAAATATAGTCAGTTTAAAACAAAATGAAGCAATAAAAACTTTGTCATCTTTGTCGTCTACAGACGTCTTTGAGTCTTTTAACGATGCCTTATTTACAGAATTTCAACAACTACTCAATAATAAATGGAAAATTTTTGTTATATAGGTAAAAGGATTATAGAATTTAAAGTGGAAAATATTGAAATTTTAAAATAGAGTGTATCATTGGTTGTTTCATAACTTAAAAATTAGATTATATAAAATACTAGGCTTACATATATAAGTATTTAGAACTAGGAAAACAGAAAATAAAGAAAGTGCTCAGTATAATAGTATTGAATTAGATACCACTTTGGACAATTGAGCATAGACGACAGTAATTTAATATAAATGATGCTTCAAATAAAAAAAAACAAGAATATTAAAGCTATCATTAAAAAAATTGATTAATTAACTTGTATTTGAAATTAAAGACATAATTTTGAAATCCAACTGTTGTAAGTTTGAAATTTGGTCCCTCGTCAAATCATTTAAAAATTTTTAAGTTTGCAATCCATTACTTTCAAAGAATGTTAAGCAACTAACCATCTATTACAAGACTAAGACATCACTTTAATTTTGCCACCGACTTGACTCCAAACCTATTTTGCCGAAATTTATTCTCATAAATTCTTTTTCTTCAATTCATTCTTTTTTTCTTAAGTATTTTTTAAATTAGTTATTATTTTAAGTAAAATCTCTATTTATCTTGCCCATCCGATTACTAAGTAATTTCATTGTCAGGCCATTAAGCTATTCACCTGTTACGTTCGGAGGTTAAGAGCCTTGAATTCAAGCACTTCTTAACACTCCCCATCAAATCTTCGCTCGATCTATCGTGCTTATTCATCGATACTTATTAAACATACGGACATTTGTAATAATTCATTTTGATTTGGCGTGCGGACCTGGAAGATAGGTTAACGATTTATGTGCTGCTACTGTGATTATATGAGCGCAATTGAATTCCTAAACAATTCAATGGATTTTCATTGAGATAATAGAGTTAAGAAACGATAATTTATAAAGAATAAAAACTGGATAGTGGTCATTAAGGAATTAAGGACAGTTTCCAAAACGAAGTTTTTACTTTTTCGTATATGAAATATATGTAGAGAAACATTGTAACCGCCGGTAAGTTTGATCATTAGCTTTAAGTTTTGATGAAGGTGGAACATTATACATTTCCTGGTGTCGGAAAAAATACTTTTGAATATTGTCTGTGAACATTACAACTCGAAATTCAGCGTAATTAGGCGCATTAAATACAATATTCATAAAAAAATTATAGATTTTTGACAAATTTTGAACGATATCTTCAAAGTTAACTATTTATTAATCTATTTATCTGTATGTGGTGATTAAATTCGATAATTTAAAAACGTAAAAAGCCAACAGCGAAATTCAGTCTTTGGATATTAATGCCAATATTACAAGTTCAGTTCTAATTTTCTACTAAATAATATTAATATAATTCTATTAGTTCATCCATGAATAACGATACAAATATACTCTGTATATATACATGGTATACTTGTATATGTTTGTCAAAAGCCCAACAAGAGGTTAGTTAAGTAACATTTCATATGTATGCCTAAATTGTTGGTCTATATTAAATTTCGACCCAATCCAAAAAAAGGTTTAAGCGACGAAATGGATTGTGTTGGCTAAAGATCTAATCTTAACCCCTTAACCCTCAGCTAGTGCGTTCAAACCTGTCTCATATTATCCTTTTTCCAATCACAGAATGTGAAATTAATAATTCAAAGACGTCATAATTCAATACAAAATTTACATAATATCCAAAAAATTACGGACTTTTATTTGAATCAATTATATAGCACATTTTTAGAATGTAAAGTTTCAGATAATTAAATAATAAAAAATATAGAGGCGCACAGAAGCATGCCAAATATTATGAGTGTGCAAGTAAGTCAAAATAATAAAATTTCTATGGTTAGAAACATGCTCCACTTAATTGTACTAAATTATTCATGGATTTAATCTGTAACCGGGATACATATCAAAATCGCTATATTTAAGTAACAAAAAATTATTCACGAATTTTTATTGAATATCTCTTTTTTTACTTTCAGTTCATATATTTTTAATACTATAATTAACATAAAGGATCTTCGCATTCAGTTCCTGCAATCCCCTTTATAATAAGCAAAATAATTCCAAATTTTAGGAGTCCCGGTTTGAGCATGGTTGCACTTCTGTGTGCTATCTGTGAAATGTGTGACTGTGCACCCCCCCCCCTGTAAAACGGGGCTGTGCAAGCAAATGTGCTGAGTGTGTAGCTAAGTCGTACTCTTGGCCCTAGTTGGGGCTACGTCAAAAACAAGAGACGCTCCTTTCGGCTTAAATCTGTTGATCTATCAGCGGGGGGCTTGTCCATGAGCAAGTGCCTTAAGTTACAATAACAACATAATTTCAAATTTGTCCATATTTTTTAATTATAGTATCTAATCTTTATTCAAAGTAGCACTTTTTTCACTTAGGATAAAAGAATAAAGAATAAAAGTTTATTGAACCCACAACAATAAAAAAGATTTTTATGGGATAAATATCTTCTGTTATAGCAAAATAATAAATTAACTCATCTTTCCATAACTTAAATTGCATTCAATAAGACTAATTAAATGCTTGTTAATAATCTTTTATATTAAGAGAAATTAAAGGGCTGCTAATTTCCCAGCAGGAAACGAATTAGCATATTTTTATTCTAATTCCACAGCGGCAAAATGTTTCTTAAGAATGAAACTTAAAAATCGCTCATCACTCCAACAGCGAGCGGACATTTTTGAAACAAGGGAAACGCGTTCCATCCTTAAAGATTACCATGAGTATAAAAATGAAACAAAATATTTGAATAATTTATCCGCTAGGATAATACAGATGTATGATGAAGTTTCTGAATGTTGAAATGGACGCTTTTATATCTGGTGAAGGCATCTTAGATTCTCAGTATCTTAATTATTCCGAAAAGCTGAGTTTTCCCGTAAGTTTTATTTATTCATAAATTCTGTCTGCTCTGTTCGAATTTTTTTTCTAAATCAGCTTTCATCAAATTTTGTTGAAAGAATGTAAACATGTTTTAATGCAAGAGATAGAAGACGGAATCGATTGATTTTAAGAGAATTCGCGCTATTATAAAGTACGTCATATGATGCAAATAGTTCTTTAAATTGGAATATAACTTTGTTAACTAAATGTTAATAATATCTCCGACTTCATTTTAAGAATATAAATATTACGAAAGATAAAGTCGTTATAAATGTAATACTGTAAAATTGGAATTGTGTAGTAATTCATTTAAGTATATTTTATTGAGTTTTAAGTCTATGCACGAATGAAACGAAAAATTCTGTTTTTAAATTATAACATTCAGAAAAATGAATAGATTATGCTTTAAGTTTAGAATTTGTTAGAAAATTTTCTTCACATCCTTAAGAAACGCTTTAAAATAAATAACGATGACAGAAAATATCGGATTGTTTAAATATAAGGGTTTTTGTTATAGGTCTATAGACCAAAGAGATTTTCTGATTTACAAAAGTTTTAAAAGAAGAATTAGAGGAACGAACTGTTCAACATAAACTGTTCTGATGTTTAAGTGCTTTTCTCACAATTTAAATTATTTAAAAATTCAACTTAAAATTTAAACCTCATCAGCAAGTTTATTGAAATCAGGATGATAAAAAGACACTGGTGATTTGACAATACACGACACTGAATTAAAAAAATTTATAAGAAGAGTGACTAAACGAATAAGTTCATTTTTAATGGAAAATAAATACCAGATTTTTTTGAACAGAAGGTTTTTATTAGGGTATTTCTAAATACTTGGGGGTGTAAATTATTGATATAAGTGGTGTTAAAAAGACGAATCAGTCATTTGAACAGATTGGATGTATATTTAATATTAATTTAAAAACTTCCATACAAGATGTACTAATGAGGTTAAACGCTAGTAACAAGAAAATATGAGATTGTTTAAACAGGATGTTATTACGTAGTTATTTCCAAAAAAAGCATTCATAGTAAACTTGAAGTGATAGTTAAGGGAAATATTGAGTCTAAAATGATTCAAATAAGATGTAAATGAGTTAAATGAAATAATTTATTGTTGACTTTTGAGCCTTCATGTTTGATGTTGTAACTGAACATGAAGTTTTGAAACCTTCGTAAAGGATGTTGTAACATTATGGACTTTTAAAACCTTCCTGCATGATATTGCTAGATCAGGTACTTTTGAAATCTTCGCACATGATGTTTCAACATTATAGACTTTTAAAGCTTCACGCATGATCTAGTAATATTAAGGAATTTTCGAAACTTTTGTATGTGAGGTTGCAACATTATGAACTTTTAAAATCTTCGCACATGAAGTTGCAAC
>JAOUZG010036556.1:3767084-3784213 GCA_026289955.1 Argiope argentata | reverse complement strand
TATTGAAGGTAGTTCTTTCGTGAAATATATGCGCTATTCCTTTCAGACGGAGAATTAGATTGAATTTTACAGCGAAAGGCATTAAAAGTATAAATAGATAAATATAATTATGCTTTTAACAGTTGAAGGAAAAAACAGAATAATTTTTATTGCTAATAAATAATATAGTAAAATTATATATTTTTTTCAAAAATAGGCTTTTAATAGTATATTATGAAGTCGAAGTAATTTTTTTATTGAAAATCTGGTAATCGTTAATATATTATTCTGATATAAATAGAAATTTATTTTTAATCACATAGAATAAATTAGATATTTTTATTACTTTTATGATACACTTTCAATTTTGGGGAAAGTTTTTGGATTTTATTTATGTAATTCCTTTTGTTCAGATACCTTATTGTAATTATTTAGTTTTCCACGAATTTGCAATTTTTATTTCAACTTCCTTATTTTTTTAAAATATTTTTTGTCAGTATATTAATTGAGACGTATTTCTTTTTAAAAAAAGTTCAATATCAATAGTTTGTATAATATACTTTATAATTTTTTATTACAGATATTAGGGAATCTCTCAACTTTTTTGATATTAATTACCAGATGGCGCCTATCATACTAAAATCACCCACTCTATAAGAGTATTCCAAAATTACCCACTCTATAAGGATATTGCAAAATTACCCATTCTGTAAGAATATTGTAAAATTACCTACTCTATTGAAATACTGCAAAATTACCCACTCTATTGAAATACTGCAAAATTACCCACTCTATTGAAACACTGCAAAATTACCCATTCTGTAAGAACACTGTAAAATTACGCATAATTTGATCTGAAATGTAACGGTAGTATACAATTCATATGTAAAGATCGCAAACTGTAAATCATCGTTTTGCTTTATTACAATTTTGTGAGGATTCATTCACTAGCACACACAATTAACAATCGAAGGAAAAAGAATTTACAATTATGTGTATTGAAACCAGAAGCTAAAATTTTTTAAATGTTCATTTTGTATATTTGAATGGTCATATTTTTACTAAACTTATGAACATATTAATCACAATATTTTTTACAATTTTCAAGATTTTAGAAAAAGAAAAATTGAAAAAAAAACCCATTTTTATTGCTATTCAAACGTTAAAAATTTTTGAGACTTATTTTTACCATTAAGCGAAGTGTATATTTCAGTAGTATTGAAAATTAGCATTCATAGACATCATACGTCTTTTTATAATAAAATTATCAAATCAATAAAGCTTTAGGTTTTAAATATTTTTAGCTTCGGGCTTTTTAATATATATATTAAAAATTAAAATTGGTTAAAGGATTAGTCTCTATTGAAACCATCTTCAAATTTTCAAAAAAAAAATGTTTCGGATTGAATAAAAGATTTTTTTTCAGTCTTCGGTTTCAGAATAGAGTTGGATTCAATGTCTCGTGGTATTAGGGGCATTTTGATACTGATTCTCGTATTTACCTAGTACTGATTCTTTAACTGATTAACTGCTATTAACTTATTCTTTTTCTTTTGGAATGAAACTAGCCATTCGATGGGTATTGATCTCACACTTGCGCATAGATAAGGGTTGATTTCATATCTGGTTTTGCTGTATCAAGACTATATTGCTATACAGCTCAGTTATAACTGTTACCTTTATATAATAATTTTAGACTTGAGATATCCGATAACTGATTATTTTGTTATAGATAGATATGAAAGCATTTAATTCAATAGATAACGAGAAACATAATAATTTCATAAATATACTATTTATTAATATATATTAATTTCTAAAACTCTTACTTTTTTGGAAATTGCTCATCAACTACAATTTAGATTTTTTTTAATGTATAATTTTTTTAAATTTCAAAATAAGAAATAAATATTTTTGTCCGGGAAAGGACATATATAACAACTGAAATAGTACCTCACCCCCACCAAAATAAAAATATAACTTTCGAATGATTTTTGTTCAAAAAAATACCTTTTCAAAATTTTATTTTAATGAATACTTTTTTATTCTGAAATCTATTTTAAATGATATATTTTTAAACATTTATTATGATATGTTTTTTTAAAATTAAAAAATAACATATCATAAGAAAATTGTATTCAATATAGAATTCACTTCTATAATGAAAAATTCTATTTATTCTGTTCCAAAATAATAAAAAAAATATTTCTGCTTGGAAAGGACATATTAACTATTAAAACTGCCCCTCCCCAAATCAAAATGCGATTTTTATTCATAAAATAATTTTTCAAAATTTTAATTTAAACATTATTTTTCTATTCTAAGATCTATTCTAAATTTCTGTCTTAAAATTATAAAAAGAAGTATATGATGAGAAAATTGTATTCAATTCTGTGAAGAATTTCTATTATGAAAAATTCTATTTATTTAATACAAAATGCCCTGAACAGTTAATTTCAATTTTTGAAATTAAAATGTTTGAAATGTTTGAAATTAAATATTTGAAGCCACAAACCTTGAATTGTTTGTTTTAGTCGAGGAACAAAAAAAGAATAAATATCTCTAAACTCTTCTCCGAACTTTACAAACAATTTTGATTCGGGAAATACAGCACCTGCTCATCTTGTGACAAAGCATTGAGCAATAATTTCATCTATTATTGTTTGGGATTTTCCAGCTTAGTTGTAAGAATATTATCTGTATTTAGGCTGTAACTACATCAAATACGAAACTGTTTACCTTAAAATCAGAGAGAAATATTATCTTTTATTCGATAAATTACAAATTTTTATAATTTCATATTTACCAACAAGCTTTAACTTAAGAATCAAAACTGCACGCGATTAAGCAATCAGGAGGTGGGTTTTTTAAATACCATTTAGTAGATTTTGGATTCCGTATTGGAAACTATTCTTAAAGTGTATATAATTTAGTATATAAAATCGAAACAACTTTAATAAATGATTGCACACCAGTTATTTGTAATACAATAATTAATTTGATGTAAATTACTGAATTTTATTATTTGTATGTGTGGCAAATCAGCTTTATATCGAAATGCTTAATTCACCTATTATTCCTATTCCTATTTCTTAATTTCACTGAATTATAATTTAAAATAAAAATATTAATCTTTGAAAAACATATCAAGGAAATAGAATAATATTTTCACATTTTTATCTAAATAAGTGTAGATAAAAAAATTTAAATCTACTAAAATTATAATACTTTCAAAATGTTTTTATAATATATAAAATATAAAAAAAAACGTTGGAAATTAAATGTAGTGAGTGTTTTATATCATTATTTAAATAATAGTTTCAAGCAAAGGAAGTTTAATATGGGTTTCCTCGTTTTCTTAAGTGGACACACTATTCAAAAATTGATTAAAATATCGATTTTTATATTATTAACTTATTTTATTGCCCTCATCTTTCTACTTATTGCGTCAAATTTCAAAAATTTAGCTTTCATCTTTCGGAATTTATTTATATTTTTATTTCCAATAGCAAGTGAAATATAGGTACAAATAAAGATTTGAATTGGCTTTTTTCCCATGTTAGATTCTTCATCTATCATATTTTAAATTCGATTCGATTATGATATATTTTCGATTCCGATTTAAGATATATTTTTCCAATTTATAATTGGTTGCTTTTCATTATATATACCTGCTATAAGTACTTAACAACTTAAATTTTTTTCAATAGAATATTCAAAATATCGATGAGCTATTTTTTTCATAATACAAACAAACAAAAAATTATAACTTTAATATTACATGTATTTTCAAATCCATGACCAATTTTACATAATATATGTTAGGGAATCTACAAATATAATTTAAATTAAAAATATTCGTATTTGAAAAAAAATGGTAAGGAAAAAGAATTATTTTTTCACAATTTTATCTAAATAAATGTAGATTAAATAAATTTTCAATCTACTTAAGTTACAATATTAGGAAAAAATTTTCATACTGTATACAAATAAAAAAAAATGTTGGAAATGAAATGTTTTCCGCTAAAATATTATTACTTAACATAATTATTTATAAATATTTTTCAGTGGTGTCATGGTATAGGGGAAGCACATTTTCCCCATGATCTTAGCGTCCAGGTTCAAGTCCTGTTTCGGGTATTGTTCTTCTTTTGTGTTCTATCTGTGAGGTGTATGGATGTGCCCCCCTGTAAAAAAGGGTTGTGCAGACAAATATAATTCATTAAGTTGGTAAGTCGTATTCTTGATTCTAGTTGGCGCTATTGGAAAAACAAGAAACGCCCACTCGGCTTAAATCACAGACATATCTGTCAGTGGGCTTGTGAAGTACCACAAGTTAGAGCAACTTAAATGTTTTTTTCAGTATTTTATGTTATTCATGTAAGCTGAGCAGATGGAATCATTGTTTAGAATATATTGATTTGATATTTAAATTTTGGAGTATGCAAATCATCATTATATCAGAGAATTATAATTATTGAGAAACTTTTGAATTTTTATATCAAAAGGAAATTAATATGTCAATGGGCTTTTAAAATTCCACAAGTAACAGCAACTTAAATATTCATGTAAGCTAAGCAGATGGAACCGTTGTGTAGAATACATCGATTTCATATTTAAATTTTGGTGCTGGTAAATTCTCATAATATTGAAGAAATATAATTACTGAGAAATTTTAAATTTTTACTTCAAAATGGAATTAAAACTGTAATCATCGAATGATTCGATTTAAAATATGCATAACCAGAGAATATGCTTACACATGCTAAAAAATCCTAACATCGGTCAAATCAAAATTACCAAACAATTTGACTGATAAAAAAGAGAAAATAAATATTTTAGGAATTATTGGTTTTTTAGAAAAAAAATTGCATAATTAATTTCTTTGAATTATATTTAAATAACATTCAAATATTTTAGTAATAATTTTAAAATTTTTGATACATATGATTGATACTATATTTAAATTAATTAAAGATATTTTAGGAATTTAAAAAGGGAATCGATTCAAATATTCATCGCAATCTTTTTTTTTCCATTTATGGATTGTATGTTTACAAAGGATAATTCTAGAATAGACGTATTGATTCCCGTGTGTTCAATAATTTCCGAGATTCATAGTTATCAAACTTATGACAAGTATATAATACATAAACACATAAAATTGTTTTATGAAAACGGATAAAAGTTCTAGTAAAAATTTTATTAATTATTTTGGATTCTTTTTGAGATTTATCTACGTGATTAACACTAAGGAATTTAACATTTTTTTTATTTCTTAATTATTCAACTACTCATACAAATTATGGAACACATCGAATAAAAACTCCATTATATCTTTTAAAGGATTATACAAATTTTTTTTCAAAAATTTGTACAGATATATTAAAAAATAAACAATCTATTTTTCTGATTTTTTTATTATAAAACTGTTTTTGAAGTTAATTATTTACATATTTTTACTTTTTTATTTTTCTATATAGTTAAACATGGTTTTTTTTCAAACACATATTAATATGTATAAATATATTTGGGGAAAAAATCAAACTCACCCTCGAAGAGATGAATCAGAAAACACCACTGTTTAGTCCAACATTGTTGATTGTAAAAATCCATATTCCAATAGCGCCGGCGAACACCATGCAGTGACGCAACACGTAAAGCTCGATTTTGTCACAATTTTTCTGCATCAAACCACGTGTTCTGACAGCTCTTTAATCTATTCTTTTTATTTTCTCCTTTACAAAAGGAGCCTTCCAAATAATGAATGCATTTATTCTTTTTTCTCAAACCACTCCCTGAAAACCAGAAGTGTTCTTCATTTTATTTACATTCGTTCCAAAACATTGCGAGAACGGATTCACCGGAATCTAACGGAGAAAATCGTCTGCAGATCCTTTCCGCAGACGATTCGAACGACGACCGGAGAAGTGTGTGTCTATGCGTAACGGGAGGGTGGTAAGGGAGGGTGGGGGGACTCCAGTTGATGCGAGAGACCTCTGCCGATCGTTTGGAATTTTCGTCTTGTCGTCGTCTGCTTCAAAAATAAGCCATTGACCACGTGGAGTTTACTTTATTTATTTTTATTATTTTTTTTAAAAAAAAAGAACATGAGAGAGGGAGGATGAAGAAGGGGTGGAGTGGAGTAGAAAACAATCGGCCGTTCGAAAGGCGGCAACTACTAGGAGCAGCGATTTGATGGAACAACTGCGAGGGATCTACAGAAAATTGGATGGGAAGATGTAGATCGTTCTGTTTGTTTTCAAAAGTGATTGTTGTAAGCGGGAGAGTGTATTTTTTTTGTTTGGTGCAGCTGATTTGAGGAATTGTTTTGAATATGCATTTCTAGTGGATTTATTCTTATTCAAAGTAGCTGAAAGATAAATGCGTGTTTTTTTTTTCAAAAGAAAAGTGAAATACCCTCGATGAAATATATTGCACCGAATATTTTATAAAGATTAAAAGAACTTTGTGTCTAAAGGGACTTTTTTATTCAAAAGATAAATATTCTGTCAAATTATTTATGAGCCGAATGAATAAAATTTAAGTACAAATGTCTGAAATATTGTCTGTATATTTTTAAAATAACTGTACAGAGAAAAAGAAAAACAAGCCCCTATTTTTAAGAAGAATTTAATAATTCTAATTTTTCTAAGTTTGCATAAAATAAATTGGAAAAAAGTTTCTATAAAGCAGAAGTATACTAGCTAAAAACAAAGCATTATTTTTTAAAAAAATAGATAAAATATGTTAAATTTCTGTTTAAGTAGAGGTTAAAAGCAAATACTGTCTAGTCTAGAAGTTCATAAAGTGATAAGTTTTAAAATTTATCTAGAGAATAAATCGAAACTTTACAGATAAGAAAGATATTGCCTAAACTAAGAAATATAAAATTCTTAAACTAAGAAATAAACGGGTTTTTTATTTCTGTCTGCATATACACTAATAACTGATTAAAAAATAGAATATTCAATTTGTTTCGTATTGAAAAACAATAAAACAATTTCCAAGTTTTTTTTAAACGAGGAGATTGCTTTTCTTTATTTGGGAACTGCATACTAAACTGAAAAAAATATTACCAATAATTTAAATAAAAATGTTGTTTAGATTTTAATTTATAAGATATGCGAAATAAGAATTTAAAGAAATAAATGGGTATTAAATCATTAACTACGTAAATATAAAAAAAAAACAATGTAATTTCACAAAGAATTTCCCGAAGAAACAAATTTCATGCGGTTTTATAAAGATAATTATTCTGAAATTTAAAATATTAAATTTAAAAAATCAGATTTTTTCGCCGAAATTGATTTTTTAAAACTATTTATCTACCTTAATGATCTCTTATTAATTAGAAATGACATCGTTACTACGAAAGAATCGTAACTACCGTTAATCAATAAATACTACATAAATGAATTCGGTTTCATTCTGATGGGAGAAGAACCAGTTACTGATTGTATCAGGTGCAATCGAGTATCAGAACGAACTTGTGACCTGATACATCAAAACCGGATATGAATCCAACTGTATTCTATAATAGTGCTTCTTTTTAAGGAACTGTAGCATTAAAAAATCAAGGTGCAGCTTTAATCAAGTTAGTCTCAGAAATTATTTGTATAAAATGATGTTCAATAATAAGTAAAAAAAAAACCTTTAACCCTTTGACTACTAATCCGGTCGAAACAACCGAGTAAATCCTATCCAGGCAGGCCCATTTCTGTTTTAAGCGAAGAGAGAGCTGGATGTAAAAAAAGTTATCAACAGGAATATTCTCGCTTTACATGTTACAATTTTCTTTTGAAACGTAAAGTGGCAATCCAGGATAAAATTAGTTCTATCATTTGGGCCGAATCAGTAGTGAAAGTGTTAAAGTGTTAGGGTCATCTAGCGTGATAATGTTTCAAGTTTGATCAGTCTATTTGTATTTTATTATAAAAACTTACTCTTTATTGATAGTAGAGATAATCTACACTCAAACCTTGTATTAAAGTAAAGTCTCAAAGTGCATGAGTAAAAAAGGCAGTTTTTGAAACAAAAAAAATATATATTTCTGTAAAATGCAATTGATAATATTTTTTTAAAAAATATTAAAATTAGAGAAAATATTATGCAAAAGCACAACGAATATCAATAAACAACTATTTTTTAAAAATTAAATTGGAGTGAAAATGAATTTTATACCTTAACAAATAAATAATTTTGCCGTGATACTTGTATTTCATTTCTATTAAATTTCTTATATGTAATGTTATGTGCATGAATCGATTGAAAAATAATTTAAGAATCATATTCTGGCAGACATTAAAATTTCATTATTCGATTAGACATTAATCGTCTTTTTGTGACAAGCGGATTAGCCTGTTATCAAGCCAGAACATGATGCGGTTTTTGGGATGAGGTTTCTGGCGTCAACAAAAATCCGTAGGCGAAAAATAAAAATTTTATTATCTGCAAGAGCATCTAAAAAAATCAGCTTTTAATAACGCATTGCCATTGTATTTACAAAAGCTCTGATTAAAAAAATAAGTTAATGACTACAGCAAATAAAGTCTAGAAAAATGTCCTTTTGAGCACGTGATTATATGAAATGAAATAAATAGGAAATGGGATATTTCTTCTAACAATAAACGCGCGATAAAGTTTTTTTTATTGTTTGCAAAACTGAAGTGATTGATTCAATAAAATAATTAAAATGAATAAAAAATATAATTTAACTTGCCCGTTCAAGAAATTATGTTCTAACATGATACATTGAATATGCATAGCAGATGCATATAATATCTGCTATGAATAAATATATGATAGCAGATTTCATTAAAAAATTTTTACTTGATTTCATCCAAATAGTTTTCATATAATTCCATGTTTGTGATTTCACCAAATTGGCAACATCAAAACAGTGTTATTTCCATTTTCTTAAGAAGAGACTATTTACTGGGTACATGAACATTTTTAATGATAACAAAAGATAATAATAATAGCAATGGGTAAAAGCCCATTTAATCTATTTTCTGGCTTTTGTAATATTGTAATTTCCATTTTTTTTACTCATAAACTACATAGATTTCAATCTGAATCCGTGTTTCTTAGCTTTCAACAACAGAATAAAATCCTATGATTTAAAATTCGGTGAATCAATGAAAATACTTTGAATTCCAGAGCAACAATTTAATGCATGGTTGAAAATTAGACAAAAATATTTTGAAAAAATTGCTTGAATTTAAAAAAATGACATCATTAAAAATTGATTTTTTTTAATTTTGAAACTCTACAAGATTTACTTTTACGCAATAATATTTTTGGAAGTTATAGAAAAACTTCAAAATTTAGCAATTTTTTAAAAAATTAAATTATTTATAAAAACATCTACTCTCTAAGGTAGAAGAAGGGGTGTTCAAATGAAATGTACGAATAGACACTGTGAGTATAAATGAAGATTATATTCAAAGAAGAAAATTTATTCAAATTTTATACCGTAGACCGGGCACAAAGATCCCATCGATTAACGAGTAAAAGGATTATTTATTCCCAGAATTCCTGTTTCCGTGACGAGATCCAGTCCTTCACAGCGTTCTTGAGTTCGCCGTCCGAGTTAAAGCGCTTCCCTTCAAGATGTTTTTTAGAAGACCGAACACATAAAAATCACAGGGTGATATATCCGGGCTGTAGAGCGGATGGTCAAGCTACACCCATTTTAATCTGGCCAGTTCTGCGTGTGTGACCCTGGAGGCATGTGGATGTGCCTTACCATGGGGCAGAACCGATCCTTCATAACGTCCTCAAGTTCGCCGTCTGAGCTGAAGCGCATTCGCTACTCATCGAATTCCTTGATATCAAAAGAACCATTAACTTTAATGCTTATTATGAGAAACGTCGAAAACTATGCAGGTCTATCAAGAACAAAAAAACGGAGCTACTCACGGAGGGCACGGTTCTGCCCCATGATAAGGCACTTCCACACGTCACTAGGGTCACACACGGAGAACTGGCCAAATTAAAATGGGTGTAGCTTGACCATCCGCTCTACAGCCCGAATATATCGCCCTGCGATTTTTATGTGTTTGGTCTTCTAAAAAAACATCTTGAAGGGAAGCGCTTCAACTCGGACGGCAAACTCAAGAGCACTGTGAAGGATTTTATCTCATCACGGCCACAGAAATTCTGGGGATACAGAATCCTTCGGTTCTTTAATCAATGAGATCGTGGTTCTTAGGCCTGTGATGTGTATACTTTGAATAAAGTCTTCACTTATACCCGCAGTGTCGTTTGGTACATTTCATTTGAGCAACACCCCTTGTATATGTGTCAGTGTTTGTAGTTGTATGTACAGCATTAATATTCCCAAATAAACTTTTTTCCTTTATTATTAGTAGAGATATATTCTGATATTTGTAAGTAAAAAATTAAAATTCCACTTAATTTTCAATAAAAATTCTAATTAAAATCTTAAAAACCCTTTTCAGTGAATATTTAAAAAATCCTGTATGCTGAATTGTATAGAATTAGATCCAACTGTTATGAAACACATTTCATTGCAGAATTTTTAATTATGAATGCTGCAATTTGCTGATATAATGTCATCCTATTAACATTATAATGTTAAAAAGGACCTTAATGACATTCATAACATATCCGCGTTTCTACTTTCAAAAACCTTTTTTTAAGCAAATTACAGCTTATCACGAAGCTATGCCATTTATGCTACTACTGCAAGGCGGAAATACGGTAATATCCAGATTTATTAGGCTGATCCATAAACTGCCGTGAAAAATGTTTCATTTCTTGCAGACATAGTTTACATACAGATTATTTAACTAATATGCTCATCACGTGCTATGCTTTCTTTTTGAAAAAATATGATTGAACAAAAACATCCACTGAAAGAAATGCATTTCTATAACGGTTAAGAAATTAACTACTGCGTCACAATTAGTACTCAAGAAATTAAAATTTAAGAAGAAAGAAGAATTTTTCTTGAGTCCCCCACAACACAGAATGGGTATAAGTTTTTATTTTATTGTTTCCCTTCGCATTAGGTTTTCTGGTAAAGAAGATTGTTTTACAGATTCAGTAATGGCTATAGAATCTGTCGCCGAATCAAAGGTCCTCTGTCTTGGTAACAATAATACAAGATCTCGAATATTCAAGAATCTTGATGACAACTCTATTCATGTTAGATATACAGTGAATTAAAACAGTATTAGCTGACATATACCTTAAATAATAATGTCTTTCAGTAGAATAAATTACCTTAATTCCTTACTGAATCTGTTGGTGTTTCATCACATGCCCACCAAATTGAATTTTACTGTGACACTGACAATAGTTGAAATATAATATTTTATATGATAACCGTGAAGTATTTTTACACACTTCAAAAATTAATAGAAGCCAAGATATAAGCTTAGGTTTATTATTTTTTAAATTCAGTAAAGAAAATATCAAAGCTTTTTAAAAATAATTTTTAGAACATTTCAGTATGCGCACAGATTCCCACACTCAACGCATTTGGACATAGATTTAAAAGCGAAAATCTATAGAGTTGAAAATATTCGTGATAAGCATCATTAAATTTATATGTGGATAAAATCTAGTTCAAAGTTGTAGAATCAAAGTATGCTCAAAATTTGATAAATTTATTTAAAATAATTATTCAAACCGTGAAAAGCTGACTACTTGTGGGTCTGAATATTTGAAGGCGTATAAATCCAGATAGGAAAAAACACAGAAGTTTGGATAGATGTAATTTAGTACGTAATATCATTAATGAAATTATAGTTCTTGATCAAACGTTGTTTGCAGTCGGTGAAAAAGAAGGTGTCTAGAATTCCTACTCGATCTTCTTATCTACAAATAATATTAAAAAAAATTAAGTCAATTCCTACTTAAGTCAACAAAGAAAATTTTTATATTAATTACTTTTTGTTAAAAAATTACAATTAATATAAATAATATAAAAATTCTTCATTTTTGCAAGAACTGATCTTGCATTCTTCATCTTCACGTGAAAAATACCGAAATCCTCGCATTTTACAAATTGAGCTACTGCCCGTTGGTTTTGATTTTCATTATAAACTGCTAAAACTCTATTTAAGGTATTAAAAATTATTATTAGTGAATTAATGAATTAATATTTGAATTATGAATTGATTAATGAATTAATATTTAAAAAAATTGAATTAAGATCAAATGTCATCATATACAAGTTTAAAAAAGTGTATTTGCAATTGAGTGAAAGAATAAAAAGTATTTGTGAACTTGTTGTAGGAATTTAATAATATGAAACATAAACCATGAATGTGTAGGAACAGAATATTCTACGTGAGAGTCGAAGAAAATGAGGGAAGGGGATATTTCTGTTGTGTTGTTTTGTGACTAATGGCACTTGCGGTGGGCAAGCCCCCACTGATACGATCAGCAGATTTTAAGCCTAAATAATGCATCTCTTTGTTTCACACGTAGCGCCATCTAGGGTCAAGAGTACGACTTAACTACTCACACGTCACAACCCTTTTTAGGGGGCGGACTTCATTCACGCAAATTCATTCATACATCTCAGATCGTAATTTAGACCAGGAACAGAGAACGATCACCTCTGACCCAATACCCCCAGTGGTATTACTCTCGACATGGAGAACTTCGCGACCACGAACAGATTTAATGAGTGCCAGCCGCCATACACTCGGGGAATCTTTTGGCCAGTGAGCTTCGAACCCGTAGCCTAAGGAATACGAGTCCAATGCTCTACCAACCAGGTCATCCCGGCCGGATATTCCTTGTGTGTTCATATTCATCCCCCTTGCCCCTGTCTCCGTCATCCAGCGCTTTAAGAATCTTAGCACCCACGATATTCATGGCTTTAACAAAGATCTAGAATTCTCATGTGTTTGAAAGTGAGAATAATTCCTTTATTAGAAAAAATGTGATAAATTCTTAAAAACACCATCCTTGCGTCCTTCTTATTCAGTACTTTTTAAAAATTTAAAGATGCTTTTCGGAGATCGTGTATTTTATTATTGATTAATTTCGAGTAATAATCAACAGACTGTAGGCTGAACATACGGTAGACTAAACGTAGACAACCAATGAAAAGGATGAGATATATAGATGCCAAAAATGAACACTGTTTCTCCTCCCCCCAAAAGTGTTTGACGATGGAAGAAAGAGAAAAAAACTAAACTTTGTTGAGAATGAATCGGACGTCTCTCATATGCAGATAACTCAATATTATTCAATATGTGATTTCGAACTTTAACTGAACGAATAGTGTAATTTGAGGCTTATATATATATAAAAAGTGGGTACCTTTTTTGTGCCGAAATGGATTATAAAATTAAGAATAAACATCTTATAATTTACAACATCTCCCATTACATCTCTGATTAACTCTGATTTTTAAAATCCATTCAAATCTCACTACGCCGGAAAGAAAATCCAACCTCGAAATGATCACCTGTGTTTTGTCTACGGACATATCATATTCTTGCCTTTTTAACAGTCTAAATATTTTTGAATGCGTGTTGTAAAGGGCTGTTTTGTAGCTACTTTTGATA
Source organism: Argiope argentata (assembly GCA_026289955.1). Lineage (NCBI taxonomy): Eukaryota > Metazoa > Arthropoda > Arachnida > Araneae > Araneidae > Argiope > Argiope argentata. The sequence continues at coordinate 3,770,678 of JAOUZG010036556.1, read as the reverse complement.
CTACTTTTGATGCGTAACTGGCCCATGTCATACCGGGTGGAGGCTAAACTTAAGTTTCAAGCTAATTTTTCTTTTCGATGCTATGCCATGGACAACGCCGTGCGGGTAATGCTAATATATTAAAAATTGAATGTTCACAAGTAGAGGATAGAAAATAAAAATCTGAGTATTTGTTCATTGTTTTACTCAAAGTTTGCAATTTTAGTCATAGACAGGAAGGGGGCAGACTCTTTTAATAGAGAGCTGGTGAGAAAATTTCTGGAAGATTACTGCTGTTGTCTGAGTTGGCACTTTCCTGTATTTATGGAAACAAATTTAGATTATCAAACAAAACTAAATGCTTGATTTTCACCCTTGAGATTATTGTATTGTCTTTTAAATGCAATTCTAACTTGAAAGTAGGAAGAATAAAAACACTATGTTGACTCGACTCAAATTTCCTTCTATTTATAGCATAACAGATCGAGATAATTTTGATGTAGAGTTATGAGTCTAAGTAAAGTACCATTGGATGACACTATGCCATTGAAAAGGATATGATTTTATGGTCGCTTTTAAGGAATAAGTATTTATCAGATTCAGACAAATTTCGGGCTATCAGTGCCGTTCCAGTCCATATAGTTCCTTATAGGATAGATTACCTTTTTGGAAGGGTGCCACTTAGTTCCAAATGTTCGAAGTATTTGGATATCGATTGGCGAAATAAATTTTGAAACAAAGTGAAGATAAATCAAACCAAGAAATCTTTTTTTTGTTATTTTTCAGTCTTTTTTTCTAATGAGCAAAAAAAATCATAATTAGTAGATAAAACCAAAAGTTTTCCTTGGGAGTATTTTCATCAGATATGATTTCAGTTTTAGCTTTATATCTAAATGAATATTACAAAATTATAATAAAATTCTATATTTTATTCAGTGAAAATTTATTTAGTAATCTATGAAATAAACAGAATTCCGTTAATTAGGATGTTTTTAAGAATGTTTTTGAAAAAAAATATTAAAATTCTTTTTGTAGATTTCAAATCTTGTATTTGTGTGACCCTATATAAACAAAGTATAAATGTTTTTAAATTTTTATAGCGTGTTTATGAACTAGAGTTTGAACAACAAAGAATGTGACCAGAAGGGAATTCCTTCATTATTTTTACTTTCTTGTATACGTAGTTTATTTTATACTTTCTTGTATACAGAAAATATAGAAATTACAAAAAAATTTTCGAATTTACGAGATTTTAACGAATTTTTCAGACCTTTTAAACTTCCTTGAGTTCGAAAAACAGATGTCCGACTGTCTATATGAGACATAGATAACTCAAAAGTGTTTTGATCTAGAAAGATGAAATATGGTATACGTTTTTTATGCTAAATTTGTAGATTTATATCAAATTTTGTTAAAAATTATACCTAGGGTAATCTGTCCAGAATGTAATTTAACTCAATAACTGCAAAGCGAAACGAACTAGATCGATAAAATTTGATACACATACTTAACACATATAATTTAGACATCAATCAAATTTTGAGCTAAATCCCAAAGGAAGGGGATTGACAGTCTGTTAGCCATTACCTTTAGAAACAAATAAACGCGATAATTCAAAGATACAACTAGTTATATATATCAAATTTGGTATGTTATTTTGTGACTACATAGGAATTTTATTGTCATATGTTTATTTCAATCGATTGAGAAAAATTCAACTAAAATACAAATTAGATTGTTATTTGGCGATAGATAATTGTCAAATATCTCGCCAAGTATATTAAATTAACGCCAAGGTTAGCGTTTTGTAACTGTTGTATGCTTGTGTTAGGCAGGCAGGCAGGTAAAAATCGTCCAAATGTCGTTACTGGTCTGACTGTTAAATTTAGAGTAACCAAATTTAAAACACTATGTTTTGAACAATAAGTACTTATTAATAAAGATTTTAACAAATTTAACTAAAAATTAATTGGAATTTTAAAGGTTTTTTGCGATAATTTTGGATTGTATTATTGTCCAAAAATTATTTTTACACAAATTTAAAATTATAAAAATTATTTATAAATTCATATTATTTTTTTTATTTTCAAACTCTTTCTCTAATTTCAATACATTTTTCAAAATGCATTTAAGTGCTTTTTGCAACATACTGTTCATTGGTTTGGTTACTGCATATATTCACTTAAACGATCAGAAGATAGGAAATACTTACTTATGTCCCTTACTGGCAATAAATAAAAAAAAAATATTAAAAAGGTGGACAAATCAATCCAAAAGCATTATCATAAGATTAAGTTTCGAATATGAGAATTAACTTTACTTATTATTTTTTATATCAACGTTCTCATGTTTCCATTATAATAAAGTTCTCTAATTTATTCTCAAGAATATAATAGAGAATTTTACCATTTTAAAATATGCAAGATTATTTTTAGTTGACAAAATAGAATCGACGATATTTTAGATATAAGTAACGTTCCATTTGAAAATTGCTAACGGAGTACTTGGGAACTCACTTTTCATTTTTAAAACATGGTGAAATGCCTCTCCCCTTTCAAAAATACTATCGTACTATAAAGAGAAGGGTCTTTCTTTTTTATTCTCTCTCATACATGTATTATAGTAGGAGAAAATATTGTAATCCTTAAAAAATTTGAATTCATAACTGTGACAAGTATACACGTTGTAGAACTCCTTTTAGAAATTATGTCTAACTGTGAGAACAATAACTCAAAAAGACTTCGAGACAGATAAAATTTGATACATGGTTTCCCTCCTTGTTTGTAGATTTATCGAAGTTTTAACCTAATTTCATTTAAATGAAATCCGGGAACTCGAATAAACGTGAAATCCGTAATAACAAAACGCGAAGAGCTAAATAAACAAAATTCGACATAAGTTTAGTATCAAAAATGTAAATTCTTATCAAATCTTGAATGAAGATTTTCAGATTATTAACTGTCCGTTGTCTGTACTGTCGGACGCATGACAACGCAATATCTCAAAAATACAACGGCATGATGAATACAATTAAATGCAATTGGTCATGAGAGATCTCTTGAGAATAATTGTATTTTTAACTCAAATTTTGACTTCAATCGGTTGAAGTTTCTTAAGTTCTAATCGGCTTAACGTTTCTTTGTAAAGCAGTACTAGGACTACTTTGGGATGGAACTCGTAATTTTGAACCGCATTAAGATGACGAGGACGACACCTAAGTTGGCACACCCCCCCTCTCCACATCAAACCATAGGAAGGACATTTGATGTTGACGTGTTTAACATGCAACATACAAGACGATTATTACTTTATATGACAGTTCTTCAATGGAATCGGGTATCGAACTTCAGGCCCTACGGCTCATTAGCTGAAACCTTACCCCTAAGCCACCACGGCCCTAGATTGGCTTGGAAAAGGGGCTCAAAATACATATTCAACATTCAGGTGTTGGTTTATTAATTACATACCAGAGATTGAACTCCAAAAATTGTTCGCTAGATTCAGTAAAAGTACTTGATTCCACCAAATATTTTTATTTTGTAAAAAGTAAAGCATTCTAGGTCTTATCCAAGGTCCACATTTTACGCAGGTGAAAAGGTAAGTATCGTCTTTATA
>JAOUZG010036556.1:3739952-3762084 GCA_026289955.1 Argiope argentata | reverse complement strand
ATATATATATATATATATATATATATATATATATATATATATATATGGGGTGTAAAAAGAGTGTGGTGTTTATAGATATAGATAGATAAGGAAATTGGCTAATACATATAATGAGTTCAATGTGATAACACTGAATTTCTGAAAACATTTTTGATACTTATCTGTTTCTAGAAACCTCATTTCCTTTCACTCTATTGTTACCACTTTTTTTTCAATGGCTCAGTAGTTTGGATTCTATTTTTAGTAGAAATTATTAGCTCCCAAAATAAATTCTTTAAATTTAAATTGAGTGCCACAACCAAAAAAAAAAGTGCACTCTGAGATACTTTATAATTGGGATAATTTACTTACACTTATTGGAACGTTTAATATTTCAGATAATTTACGTGCATGTTAACGTTTAATATTTGGGATAATTAACGTATGCGCATTGGGGAGTTAATATTGGGGCTTTGAAATAATAAATTTCTCACTTAACTTTCTTACGTATTTGCCTTTAAAACATAATATCAACAATGATCTTCTTCTTAACGTTCGTTAAGATAGCCACTTCGCTTAACAATAACATATCCTCTCCAGTTAAGCAAGCATCTTCCGTTTGTTATAAAGTTCTACCAGTTGATATTGAAACAGTCCGACCGGTCGAAGTATCGTATTCGAGTTTGACGTATTTTATTAATTAAGCGTTTTTTACTACTATCTATATATTTTTTCGCAAATATTTGTTTGGGGATATTATTAGTATTTTTTTAAAATGCAAGAAATTTTTTTAGTGTGCCTTTTTTTTCTACACGTCTTGACAAACAGAATTCCATCGCAATACTTTAAAAAACTGATTTATTGAATTCACACAATGCTAAGCATATTTAAAATGGTGTCTTCATTAGTCCCATATGGTTTGGCTTATTTACTTATAGGAATCGTTTTGTAACCACAAGATATTCTGTTAAAGAAGCATTTTTTTCATAGTCCTCCAATAGATATACTGATACCGTTCTTGATGTTAACATATTTGTTAAATGTATGATTTTCTCTATCTGTATATATCGCTTCCCACATATCTGCTAGACAATACCATTAATATTATTTAAAATGCAAGAAATTCAGTTTAGCAAGCGTTTTCCTTTCTACATGTCTTGCTATTTCCTTTCTACAAATCTTATATACAGAATTCCATCGCAGTCTGTAAAATTGACAACCGAATTCCCGCAATACTAAGTATATTAAAAATGGTGTCTTGATTAGTGTCATTCGTTTAGGATTGTTTACTTACATAAATCGTTTAGTAACTGTAAGATATTCTGTTAAGGAAGCCTTTTTCTTTTTTCACTGTTCTCTAATCCATATATTGATATCATTCTTGATCTTAACATATTGGTTAACTAAACATTTTCTCTATCTATATATATCCCAAAAATCTGCTCCACAATACCATTAATACTGTTTAAAATGCAAGAAACTCAGTTTAAGCTTTTCCTTTTAACCTTTTCCTTAAGCTTTTTCCTTTCGACATGTGTTGCTATTTCCTTTCTACAAGTCTTGATTAATAGAATTCCATCGAAATAATTTTTTTTAAAAAAATGGCAACCAAATTCAATATTAATCATATTAAAAATGACATCTTCATTAGTCCCATACGATTTGGTTTATTTACTTACATAAATCATTCAGTAAATGTAAGATATTCTGTTAAGAAAACATTTTTAATTTCTCAAAGTTATCCAGTCAGCATATTAATATCGTTCTTGAGCTTAACGTATTTTTTTAATTACTTTTTAAAAAGATCTATATATGTTTTCACAAATATCTGATCGATGATTCTGTTAATATCTGTTTATAAATGCACCATCTTTGAAAGCTTTTTCCTTTCGACATGATTTGCTTTTTCCTTTTCACACGTTTTGCTATTCCCTCTCTACATGTCTGGACAAACAGAATTCCATCGCTATAATTTTAAAAAAATGACTATCGAATTCATGCTATACTAAGCATAGAAGAAGAAAAAATGGTGTTTTCGTTAGTCTCGTAAACTCTGATTTATTTACTTACAAAAATCGTTTAGTACCTACAAGATATTCTTTTAAGGAAGCGTTTTTCTTTTCTCGCAAAGTATAACCCATATAGTGATATCGTTCTCGAGCTTAACATATTTTTTAATTACGTCTTTTAAAGATCTATATATTTTTTCACAAATATCTGATTGATGATACTGTTAATATACTTTATGAATGCAATAGTTTAGGAAATTTTTTTCCTTTCGGCATGTTTTGCTATTTCCTTTCCACAAGTTTGGACAAACAGAATTCCATCGCTATAATTTTAAAAGAAAATCGAATACGTGCAATATTAAGCATAGAAAAAAGTGGTGTTTTCGTTAGTCTCGTACACTCTGGCTTATCTGTTTATATAAATCGTTTAGTTACTACAAGATATTCTGTTAAGGAAGCGTTTTTCTTTTCCAACCCATATAGTGATATCGTTCTCGAGCTTAATTTTTTAATTTCGTTTTTAAAAATCTATATATATTTTCAGTAATATCTGATCAATGATACTGTTACTATCATGCATAAATGCAAGTTTAGGAAAATTTTTCCTTTCGGCATGTTTTGCTATTTCCTTTCTTCAAGTCTGAACTAACAGAATTCCATTAGTATAATTTTAAAAGAAAATCGAATACATGCAATATTAAGCATGGAAGAGAAAAAAATGGTGTTTTTGTTAGCCTCGTACAATCTGGTTTATTTACTTACAAGTAAAATGGACGGAGAGACAAAAATTTGAGGAAAATAGGCCCAAAAATCCCGCTCGCACCGTCACAGTCCTGATCGTTTTCCCTCAATTCCAAGGGGACGGAAGCGGCGCTCTTTTTTTGCCTGCGGAGTTAGTCCAATCCAGCTTTTGTATTTGTATTAACACGACAAGTAGCATGTCTGGGCGCAGTAACTCACAAATTGTTGCACGAACACCCTGGACGACAGAAGAAAGACCCTTTTGTTGGAGGTTATGGGTTTCCGTGAGATTTAAGCACGAATAATTCAGCCCGGAGGACGGGCGAAGGGGGGGGTTATAAAATGGCTACTCGCTAGGCTTTGTTCGTTAACACGGAGACAGGGTTATTAACTCGTGTATTCTATCGGCTGGGTATGTGTTCTTCCTCTTCAGAACGAGCCTGTTATGACGAAGAGGGTCTTGGTGTTGTCCATTGTAAGAAATTTTTCGGCCTGATGCGGTGTAGAATTTCATCTACGCAACTGCCTAAGATCACCTGGCCGATGGAACACTGTAGATGGGTCAATATAAAGATTATTATTAAACTTGCTGCAGAATGAAAATATCTGTAAAAATTCTGTGAATTTACAAATATAAGAAAGGTAATGGCATTTCCTCAAGTATAATTAATCAAATGCCGATCTCTTTTATTCCATCAGTTTAAACCAGTATTTAACATCTAATAGGTATATGGTTGGGCATTAACCCCTTAACCGGTTTGACCGTACGCCGTACGTGCATCGATTTATCAAATTTTGATAGTTGTATACAAAAAATAAATCATTCATAATTCAATAATAAAATGATTTCGAATGCGTAGATAAGCCAAGTATTCCAGGGATTTCCATTTGAATCAAAATAAGAAAATATTCCCAAAATAGAAGGTGTCGTCTTATTAGATAGTAAGGAAAGTAAACCAGTTAAGGGGTTAAAAATGTAAATAGAATCCGCGAAAAATAAGTTATACAAAGGTTTCAGGCTGTTTATTTCATGGTTTAAAAGCTACACTTGATTCATTGTTTATCGAATAATGGACTGGCAAGATATTATTTAAAATGCTCTGGAAAAATATCATTAACTCTTAGGGATCAAGATGTAAAATATTAACATCAAATAAATCATTTAAAAAATGGCAAAATAGGTTTATTGATCTGATAAATAATTGTCAATATTTAATTATTCCAAATTAATCTGTTAACAAGTAAAAAAAAATTATGCTAATAAGTACTTAGGTCAACAAAGAAATTTTTTATTTTAGTTACTTTTTATTAAATAATTGCAATTAATATAAATAATTGATCAAAAAATTATACTTGGCCTAAACAAAATCAAGTTTGTATCCATTAAAAATAAGTCAGAATACACTTAGTAGGCGTTGAATTTTCAACAACAATTGAAGATTCAGTGCCAATTGATGCAACGTAATTTTGTAAATTTTCTGCTCCACTTAGGGTAATGTAATGCAGCTTAGTAATTTTTTTTATTTTCTTTATTCTGTATTATTTTAAATCGAAATTATTTCAAAATGAATGGGAAAATCAATTCATTAACGATATTTAATTTTAAATGCCACAAACATTCAGAAAATAAACAAAATCATTTGAAATAATCGGCCGAAAACATGTTAATCCTAACCTCTTTAGAGAGGGAGAAAAACAAATTCAATTCGTTACTTACTTGGTGGGTGGGGAAATGAAGATTTTTGGCGAGAAAGGTAATTTTTAATCAGTTAATAAAACATTACAGAATTAATATTTGAAAAAACTGTATTAACATCAAATGTCTTCCACTATAAGTTTTAAAAAATTTACTTGAACTTGAGTGGATGAATAAAAAGTCATTTATTAACGTTTGAAAAGTTTAACAAGATATATATTTTTATATTATTTATTTAGCCTTTTCTGATAATGATGCAAGTATTTCATTTACAACTTACTACATTATCACCGTTTTCTTTAGAATTTGTTAGCACAATTTCCCAATGAATTCTAAGATACCGTCGGAAGAAAAGGATGCAACAAGTCCAAAAGATTTGCAACTCCATTTACCTTATTCCATTCTTTTTATCCACTCATTTTGTTTCCACTCGAGATGTTTATTGATTAGTAAAATTTACGTCCCGTGCCATCCGTTTAAAAAAATAAATAAAAGACAGCTATTGGAAAATAAACCAAATGCTACTCCCCCCCACCCTCCGCAGCTCTCCCCCTTTTTTCCATAAAAGTGCAGCGTCGAAACGCAAGGATGCGAAGCTATGCCAGGAATTCAATCGGTTAAGTGATTCGTCAGATGCAACGGAGAAAGAAACGCGCAGACCGGTCAGCGTTTTACGACGACGCTTCTATTTAAATGTAAAATGTAAACTACCCGTAAAGTTTACGGGCTTTCAATTTTCAATTCGATTGTAAGAAATATTGGGGGCCGTATAGTGGATGAGAATTCTTGATTTTAGGTTTATATTTACCCAATCATTTACCCAAGTAAGTGTATTTCTACGTACGAGGGCAAATCAAAAAGTCTATGCGCCTATTTTATTTTGGCCAAAATACGGCTGTGAATACAAAGCGAACATATACATTCCCAGCAGTGAACGTTCCCTGAACAGTGCCAGCCGTATCTTCCTTTTGCTCCGATGAGTGGCGCTGATATCAGTCATTTAAGATGGCGGTGGTTCTTCAGACATCCACAGCTCATGAGCAGCGAAGTGTTATTCGTTTTCTATGGAGTAAGGGACAAACGCACATAGCAATTCACAGGGAAATTCACCCCACGTAAATGTCTCTTTTTGAGAAGTGTTGAATGGTGGTATCGTGAGTTTAAAAAAAAGGCGTGACGACTTGCATGAGAATGAGTCTCATGCAAGTCACTGGGAGAATTTGGAACACTCACCTTGCAGTCCAGACCTGGCCCCTAGTGATTTTCACGTTTTCGGTCCACTGAAGAAGTTTCTGGTAGGACAGAGATTCACATGTGACGAAGAAGCCAAGACCACGGTCCGACGGTGGTTCCACAGGTAGCCAAAAGAATTCTACCACAGGGGTTTTAGTGCTGCGATGGGACAAATGTCTGAACCTGTGTTGTGACTATGTGGAGAAATAATGTAAGGTTCGTAGTGCACTACGTATATTTGTAAATATCTATATGTACCAGTTTTTGGGGAAAAAAATAGGCAGAAAGCCTCTTTGATTTGCTGTCGTACATGAATATTACTTTAATGTCTATGATGCAAATCTACAGTATTTTGATGAAATGCAGAACACGCTAGTTTCTAGACAATAGAAAGGCCGCAGTCAACTTACCGACGACTAAACATTGATTCAAGTATAATTAAAAGTAAGCAAGTTTTTTTGTGTGTGTTTATCAGCTATATCCTCGAAAGATACTATTATGCATAAAGGATTTTAAGGTCAGTTTAATGATATTAAAATTCAAAACTTTTATTTTTAATGATATATATTTCATTTGCTCTACAATATTTTTTTGAATTTCAATAAATTTTTACATTTTAATTTGGAACTAGTCTTTTACTTTTATAATGAAATTCGAGTTGATTCCACTGCGTTTTCAAACTATTCAATAGATAATTTTACCAATTTTATAATTAAAATAAGAAGAAAAAAAAATTGCTTTCTTTGGATATTTCGAAGAAGATGTTTGTAAGTATATAAACTTTTAATAACATTTTATTTTTTTAAGTATATAACTTTTAATAACATTTTATTTTTTAAGTATATGAACTTTTAAATTTGTATTATATTTTATAACGGAATGATTCCGTTGAATTCATGTTACGCAGTTCTATCAAATATCAATGTGTAATTTAAACAAGTACATTAATCTTCCAACTAAGGGCACCGCAAATATACTCATGTCCATAAATTAAGGATAATGCAAGTTCAGGAAAAGAAAGAGTCAGAAATAAAACAAATGTGGCTCATTTTCAAAAGCCTTTTACTAAACAAAACCTGAAGAGCGAAAAAGATGCTGTATGTTTGGGATTATTAATAAAAGTTGTGATTTTTTGCACCCTGGAGCAAATTAAAAAACCAATATTACATAGTTGGTATGATGATTAATGCATAGTACGTCACTCAGACGATGCGATACAGTCCTACAACGCCTAGGCATGCAGAGTATTAAATTATCGATCTGATCTTGGGGAATATTACACCACTCATCAAGCAATGCTCTCCGAAGTTCCGATAGACAAGAGGTAGGTTGACAGGTTGCAACTCGTCTTTCAAAATAAATTTTTCTGATTCATTCTGAAGTACTTTTGAATTAAAATAGAACAGAATAAAGGAAATAAAAAAATTCTATTCTATATTGCGTTACTCGAACTGACGTGGAAAATTCACCTATTTGCGTGCTCCAATTGGGATCAGACCTTCAGTTCTCACACACAGACATCAAAATTTCCACCCGTAAGAAGTCGCACCTAAAAACTAGTCATTTATATACTTATATCAAATTGTTTTGTTGGATATTATATTGATTGGTCATATTGATTATATCATATTGATTTGTTAGTTATTGAAAATTGAAGAAGCCATGTTTCGCATCATTGCTGAATTAGAAGAAATGAGATTTGTAATTTGTTGCTCTATAGATCTCGCCTACTCTTTTCTGAGGCGTTTAGCTATATATTATCATTATAAATAAGCTACGGATGTGATATTCGAAATAATATTTCCAAACCTATAATGCATATTGATTATAAATAAAAAGTTGTAATTTTTCTGACAGTGGTCAAAATATCGGATGATTTCCCAGACCAATTCATAAAGAAATAACTCTCGACTGTTGATTCATAATTTGTGTTTATTATTGCAGAGATCGATCGTAGACGGAATAACTTGAAAATAAAACCATCTATCCAGACTGATTTATATTTGTTTTCTTTACCTAATTCAATTAACGTGATTTATTCTTTTTCAAATATGAAATAATTTTTGGTATATTATTGAGTAAAAGAATTGGATCTGCGCATGTAATGAAATCACTGTGACTAAAATTCAATATATAGAGAATCGTCATTTTGTAGATTTTCTTAAGTTTGAACTTCGGTACATGTCGTTTTTTTTCCTGTAAAATTTAAAAAGATGATAATATAGTTTTTGAAATGAACCTTTAAGATGGAGAGAGAAGCATTTCACTAGTTTAGGTTATCTATGTCTGTATTCTGATTTTCTATAGATAGTGTAATCTAATTCTTCATGTTTTAAAATGTAATTACGTTAACATCTTGTTAGGAAGAATCCAAAGGCCGTATTGTAATTTTTAATGATGATAAGGACAAGCCCTGAGATAGCACCGTATCATCACATTTCCATACCTCATCATCGAGATTAGTGTTTTCAAATGCGAATATTAGATAGCATTAATGAACTTAGGTACAGATCAAACTAAATTTATATATTTTGAGAATCACATATGCCAAGGAACTATGGTTCAAACCTCTAACCTATAATTACGTAAACTATGTAAGCTACAACCATGGCCTCCATAGTTGTGTTAATGATCAGAAATTAGTTTAGCTATATTAACATTCCGTTGTAAAGCAAGACTAGAGCCATTTTTTGACGAAACTCGTAATTTTGAATCGCGGGCAGATGATGAGGACGACACCTGAGCTTACACTATCCTTTCCCCACCACACCCACACCAGCGGGAGAACATTTGACCCTGACGGATTTAACGTGCAACAGATCTCCTTATACGGCAGTTCTTTCGTGGAATCGGATCTCGAACAAGAAACCCTACTTCTCACTAGGCGAGACATTACCACCAGGTCACACGGTCCTGTTGATGATCGGAGGTCAATATTGTTACGTATTTACTTTCCCGTCGTGGTGCTTTTTCTTCAGAAATAAACTCTCCTTTAGTAGAGACGATGACGCCTATTAACACAAAGGTCACGAGTACACATACGACAAATATATACAGCCGAAACGAGGACAGACAACAGCAGCACACTACAACAAACAGTAGACCACAATTCGAAATCGGTAGTAATAACAGCCACAGCACACAAAAGTGGATAGACCGAATTCAACAACAGAGGGAATCTTCGTAGCTTCATTCTGCGCTCTCTCTAAACGGCTGTAATTCTTCACTGTCACCTTGCTTTAAATCAATCCACTACAATACGAACTGCTATTCTTCACAGAACTCGATGCTTCTTCCCCAATAACCAATATGGAACACAATTCAATTCGGCAACATCTTGAGCTCCACATAACTGGCACTTCTTCGGACTACACCGCTGTTACTTCGTTTCCTCTCGACGACTCGTTTCACGACTCCGACTGTTTAATATTCATTGCAACTTGAGACTGCCGACTTTTCATAGTTCCAGCGATGTAGACCAAGAAAGTTCGGGACCAATAATAGGTATCTTGGTTTCTATTGGATGAATTGATAAAATGCTCGATTCCCAGGAATATTTTGTTGCCAAAGTCGTCAAGTTTTCTGTCAAGCTCCGAGATCACTGTCACGGCATCACAGTCACCAGAGGGTTGATTGCCAAAGATGACATGATAGATTCTGTAAAAATGTGAAATTCAAGTCAAAAGTTAAGATTTCATGTATGGCACTCTCGGGTTTGATTTAGTTAGTTTAGTTATGTTAACATCCCGTTTTTCAAAACAACACTATAGCTACTTTGGGATGGATCTCGGAATTTTGATTGGTGGTCAGATGGTGGGGACGATACTTGAGATACAAACACCCATTCCAAAGTTCCACACAGCACTAGTAGGGGAACATTTGATTTAAACAGTTATAATGTGTACCAGATGCACTCTGATCCTCGGCGGAATCGGGTCTTGAATCTGAAACCCTTCGATTTTGAAGCAGAGGCCTTGCCACTAGGCCACCGCGACCTGCAAGTTTATTAGAGAATACGTCAAAAATTTTGGGGAGACCACTGCCGCTGGTATTAAAGTTTAAATTTGTAGATTTCTGGATGTTCAAATAAACCTAAGCATGTATAAAATTAATTATTATGTCGCAAGTTTCTCATTTTATATACATTTTTTTTACGGGCCGGGATGGCATAGTTGGTAGAGCGTTGGATTCGTACTCCTTAGGTTACGGGTTCGAAGCTCAGTGGCCAAAAGATTCTCCTAGAGTGTGGAGATTGGCGCTCGTTAAATCTGTTCGTGGTCGCAAAGTCCTCATGTCGAGAGTAATACCACTGGGGGTAATGGGCCAGAGGTGATCGTTCTCTGTTCCTGGTCTAAATTACGATCTGAGATGTATAAATGAATTTGCATGAATGAAGTCAGCCCACTAAAAATGGTTGTGACGTGTGTGTGGCTAAGTCGTACTCTTGGCGCTAGATGGCTCTGCTTGAAAAACAAAGAGACGCATTTCTTATGCTTAAAATCTACTGATCGTATCAGCGGAAGCTTGTCCACGGAAAGTGCCATTAGTCACAACACATTTTTTATACTGGATTGCCGAAAACTTTAATTAGCTGAATTCTGCAATTTTAAGTATTTTATATTTAAGTTGACTCGCCAAGGATCCCGATATTCTTACTTCAGTAGATGGGTTTTCTTGATATTTCATTCGGCACTATTTTTAATTGATATTACATTTTTGTTTCTATTTATGGGTCACTAACTGCTTCAAAGCGAGCTTAGTGATTAATTTTGCTCTGAGTATTCGCTAACATCATATACAGGGAAATTCCCTTTTCAAGGGAACAAGTCTTTTAGAGCTACTCTATTTTTAACTTTAAAATGTACTTTTTTTTTTGTCCGTGATTTCTTAAGCTTTCTGCCACATGTTTGAGATTTTCCACTATAAGTTTCGTTAGTTAATCTGCGGCAATCACATAGAGCTGTACTTAATAGGATAACAACCCGTCTAGACGGGTCCATCCTTTAGTTATTAATGATGGGAATTTTATTTATTCAATTCTGATCGATATGTCTATTGTAGAGCTTCATAACTATTTCGGAAATTTCTTTATTTATGTCTAATTCCTCAAATACATCATTTCAAAATTTTCTTTAATCCAGTTTGACTTTTCTTTGTTATAGAGGTGAAAGACTTTTGTCATTAAGATAGAGATTTTTTTTTCCGAAAAATAATAATTTGCTAAAAGCAATATCCAATAATTGGCGTTTGTGTTTTCACTATAGATATCTGCCCACCCCCTTCTGTTCAATATTTAAGGAAAAAGAAGTAAAATATCAAAAAATTAAGTCATTTCATACCTAAGCCTTTTTACTTATTTACCTTTTGCTAACTACTTAGGTTAATTTTGTTTTTGTTAATTTTTATTAAATAATTACAATTAATATAAATATGTATGTACATATGAAAGAAACACAATATTAAGTAGCAATTTTCATAATGCGCATGCGTGAATTCTCAATGCCAATTGAGACAAATCAAATGTGCGAATTTTCTACTCCAGTTGGGATAACGCAGAACAGTTTAAATTTTTTTAATTTCCTTTATTCTGTTTTATTTTAATTCAAAAGTACTTCAAAAAGGATACAAATGTATTAATCAACAATCTTTAAATTTAAATGCATCAAACACTAAGAAAATAAACAGAATCGTTTCAAATAATCAGTCGGAAACATGTTAAGCTTAACCTTATTAACATGGGAAAAAATTGAAGTATGAAGCTTTTTATGAAGATTTTTAAAATATAGTTTAACTGAGTTAGTTTTTAACTAAAAAATATCCCAAATTATGGAATTAATTTTTGAAAAAACTGACTTAGCATCAAGTACCGTACACTACAAATTTAAAAAAATGTTTTTGGGCCTGAGTGCATGAATAAAAAATATTTTATTTCACAGCAAATTAATTCCTGTGAATGTAAATTTATAACGAGAAAGTCCATGATGCCTAAAAACTATTTGAAACTTAATCACATTATGGTTGAAACTATTGTTACTGATTGCATGTTTGATAAATTTTGAGCTTCAACAATAAGCAGACCTTTTTTTTAATGGACAATCATGCCTTCTCTTTTCTATAAATATTTTTTCAAGTATGTGAAAAAAGATTTAGAGTACTAAAAAGGTTTTCTTGTACCTTATAACTGTAGAAAAAATATTAGAAAAGAATTTAAGGATTGTGAGTTTGGGGTGAAAACTCCTATAAAAATAAATTAAAAGATGTATGGAGCATCGAAAGAGTGCTTGAAGAAGATAAAGGTTAAATTATTTATTCTGTGAGGATCTACGGATTTGAACCTCACCTTTGAAATTTCGGACCCTAATCTCAGTGATTATCCAATTGCAACTTTTGCATACCCATAAATTAGCTGTAACAGTAATTTGTATTTGAGCATAGATAAAAGCCAAATATGGCCTTTAGTAAAAATTCTACATTGACATGAAATAAAAGCTTTTGTTTTAGATTTAAAATGGTTCACCTTATCCATCATTTCATCCACAACAATCCAAGATGGAAAAAAGAAAGATGTTGAGAAACTGCAAGATCAGCAGAAAAATTCATTTGTCATGAAGATAGCTTAGTTTAGTTACATTAACGTCCTGTTTTAAAGTAACAATATGACTATCTTGGAACGAACCTCGTAATTTTGAACCGCAGTCAGATGATGAGGGTGACTCCTGAGCTTGTTAAATTTAGCTGTTAAACGGTTTTCCCAGCTGATAGTTTTGGGATATATTATCTTTAGGACAGTTGATTATGATGAAAAGTTGATATTTTGCATTATTATTATTTTTTAAATTAAATATTTTTAATGTTTGAATATATTTTTTTTTATAAAAACGTTAGAATTTTGTTCCAAGGTCTAGTTTCGGTATGTTACATTGATTTTTATATTTGCATTTATATACGTTTTAATGTTATTTTACATGTTTAGTTGTTATTTTCTCAAATTATAGCCTTTGACAGATTTTTCTTTGGAAAAACCTCATAAATAAAAATCTAATTTACATTTTTTTGTTCACATTTCGTATATAATTTCTCAATATATTCTATAATTACAGAACTAGAAAATGAGTAATTTGTTCATTTAGAAATATATTATAGTCGTTTTAGCTCTTCATAATGTGAAAAAAAATTGAAAATTTCGACTTATGAAGTAAGCCACGACATTTTGGAGGGGAAAAAATGAAGGGAAATACAGCTTATTTTTTGTTCATGAAACTAGATAATATATTTCTTAGTTATCTGCCAAATTTTAAGCAAATAATTTCATAAACTAGAAAATTATTGCGTTATACCTTTTTTCAGCCGAAAAATACATTTTATGCCAATTTTTTAAAACAATTTAAAACTGTACGACCAATTTTTTAAAAAAAACTTAAAATTGACTGTTATGTTATCTTTAACTTAGCTTTGAATGGTATATTAGCTTTAACTTAATTTTGACTTGTATACTTTGACTGGTATATTTCTTCACTTTGCCTGGTATATTATCTTTAACTTGACTGATATATTATCTTTAACTTAACCTTGACTTGTATATTATCTTTAGCTTTACTGGTATATTATCTTAACTTTGACTGGTGAATTATCTTTTGCTTACAGGTATTAACTTAGTATATTATCGATATATTATCATAAATGTTTTATCCATCACTTCATGGAAATTTTAAAAAAATTTCGATTATTTTTCAACTATTTAACCCCTAACATAATCATATACTTGATGTTGTTTTCGAACAAGTTTTTGGTAGTGAACAATACCTCGCATCAAAAAGGTGGTTTGGCTCACATTCAGCTACAGAGAAGTTGTTTCTTTTAGCAATATCAATGTTTGTATGATACTAAAGTGAACCTATATTCCTTTCAGAGTATGAGATGATTTCACTAAATAGGGAAAAGTTTATTGATCATTATATTAGACAGAATTATAGCCAAATATTAGTAGAACTGAAACATAAAATTATAACCAAAATGTAAAGAGAAACTCATTACCTGCACATTCTTAAAGAAATAAAATAATTCGTTCACTTATTTTGAGAAGAATTTGAAAGGAATTGTAATTTGATACTTACGATCTTACCAAAGAGAAGAAGCAAAAAATCATTAATAATGACTTTGTAAAATAAAAATATTAGTCTAGCTACGCTCTTCTTCAATGTTATTTTAAGAGTCGTCTGTCTGACGTCTCGTACATTTTTAACATATTTTTATAAGAACAAAGTTTGATCGCAATTTTGAAATCTGAAGAGCGAAATTTTTAATTGACTTACAAAAAGGCATTAGAAACATTAGAAGTAATTATTTTAATCAGTCATAGCATTTAATTCAGATAATATCGAAAAAAAATTATTTTTTCTTGAAGAGAAAATTTTTGAGATAATTTTGAAACGAGGAATCATCTTTTTTTATGGAGACAACTTTCAAATTAAGAAGTTTTCAAAGCTCAGAAGTCAATAAAAATTTAAGAAAATGTTTGACGTCTCTTTGTAATATTTTCTTAAAATATTATTCATACGATTTTATAAGACGATTTTTACACAGTATTACAGCCTAAATTTCAAAATGAACTTTTAATCATCGTAAATTTTCCTTATGCACAATTTTCTTCTTTTATTTTAATAAATTTTTCAAAATTAATTTTATGTCCATGCTATGAGAGAATATTAGCAGAAGTCTGGAAGAGCATATCACCCCCCCCTCCAAACAAAAACGTTCAAGGGCAAACTTTTAACAATTTATATTAAGAGAGATTATTGATTGGTTTATTTCCATGTTTTTATAGACGATAGATTCAATATTTAATTAAATATCTCAAAATGTTCATAAAAGAGTTTTTTTATTCTTTCTTTATTCGTGAACAAAATTTGAAAGTGCTTACATATCAAATAATAGCTTATGAAAAAAAAATTTCTCTGTTATAATTTTAAAAAAATTTCTGATTTAATTAAAATTTACATTTAAATTCTGAAAAAAATCACATCATAAAAGGATTTTCAGTATTGTAATATTCATGAGGAAATGTTTTTATATAAACATTATTAAACAGGAAATAAATTTAATCCCGGGCAAGGCCTTATATCAGATAAAATGCTAATTAAAAGCGCGTTTTTTAATTGTATTTTAATTAATATTTTTTTGTTCTTAATCTTTAAGTATGTTATAATTATTATGAAATCTTATAATAAAGATTTTACAAGTATGCTACAAGATGGCGTCTTTTGCATTCAATTAAAAATTAAGCAAAAATGGAGATTTAAGTTTTGAGAACAATAAAAACTGTATTGTTACGAAAAATCCTAAATTCTTCAGTGGTTATACGGAGGAAATTGTAGCAGGCTCAGTAAGGTACAAAAACGCTTTATTCTACAATGCACTCCAAGAGAACTAGCTGGAAATGACATCCAATAGAGATTTCGCTCAGCTACTCACGTCGCTCGACTTTGCCTTAATAATTTCTGTGACTGGGCATTGAATTCCCGGAATAAGCATTGGAATTCGGTTTTTAATTGAGAGGTATTATCAAAATTCTTAAAAATTATGGGTCCTTTATTTCAGTCGCCAAATTTGTCGCCAAGTGGCGGAACGATAAGATCGTGAGTCGCTGATTTATTACTATATCTGCAAAATTATCTTCCTTTCTTCCTTTTACAGTGAAACAATATTGTTAATTCGTTAATAATAATGATGATAATTAGCATTATCATTAAGAACATACAGTTATACTAATTAGTAAGACATTAGGACATCAAGAAGTTAGTGAAAAGCCGATTACATTATCTTTAATAACACAAACGAAGATACAGTAAATAAAAGCTTAGAAAAATACCTCCATTTGAGTTTTTCTTGGTTTTATTCGACACTAATTCAAAATGTTATATTTATTTTTATGAAGACAAAAAATTATTACTTAACTATTATGAACTGTTAAAAAGTTGTTTCTTGAAGTTCTGCGATGATTGCGCTCCGTTTTAAAATTTCCTCCGCAAGTGAATCCGTTCGGTTCATTGATTCACTTGCGGGAGAATCCCCCGCCGTAAGATGGAAGAGCCCGAAAGAGCCCCCAGGGACGACGTAAGAAATGAAAGACGGGGGGTGCGAGGGGCTTTCAAGAACTGAATTCTCTCCTCGACACATTTAAAAGCCCGCTGAAACAATTTCCACACTCCCTGATGAAAAAAGGTGTTATCTTTTCCCAGAGATTTGCCCACTTGTGGAGCCGCTCTGATTGGCTGGCGGCACAGGGAAAAGCACCAACATCTTTCATCTTGACCGAAAGGGCGGCTTTAAAGTGCTTCGGAAATCTGAACATTACAGGACTCAATGAGATTGCATTATCAATGTGTAATTTGTTTGCCATTGTTTTCTGTTGAATATTATAAAGGCTATGAAAGGCTTCTGTTGAATATGATAAAGCTGAGGATAAACTCTACTAGGAAAAAAAATTCATTGTGTATGCATGTCCGTCTGACCTAGAGTCATCAAATTTTATCATATGCTCACCTAGGAGCGAGTTTTTGGAAATTTAAATTAAAAATTAAATCTTTGCATATATATAGAATTATGTATACGATATCGTATATATAGAATCTCGTATCTCGAATATCTATCGTATATATAGAATTGTGTATACGATATCGTATATATAGAATCTCGTATCTCGTATATCTATCGTATATATAGAATTATGCATACGATATTGTATATATAAAATCTCGTATCTCGTATATCTATCGTACATCGTATCCCGTATATCTATCGTATATATAGAATTGTGTATACGACATTGTATATATAAAATCTCGTACATCTAATGTATCTCGTATATCTATCGTATATATAGAATTAGGTATACGATATAGTAATAATCAGTATCGTAATCGAGATTTTGATAGAATTTGCGTGTTTGATCAACTTACACTTTATTTTACCAGAAAGAAGGAATTTTTATGATGGTTGGCTCTCGCTACCCTTGTGGATATACAAAAAGGTGAAGAGGTGACTAACTCCATTGATGGCGAGTCATACTTCCGTAAGGAAGGGTTGTACCTTGTCCGGTGATGGCCCTCAGGATTCAACCATATTTACTGCGAGGGTTACTTTTCTCCGATTAGGGCATTCAGATTTTTTCCGTTGACTTCTGGCGAATTGGAGCAGTCAATTTATTTTTAATTATATTTATTTCGACAAAGGTCCATAGTATGTATGTTGTTGTTACTTATGGCACTTGCCAAATTGGATAAGCATCCCGCTAATACAGCAGCAGATTTAAGCTGAAAGGAGCGTCTCTTGTCCTTGAAGTAGCGCCAACTAGGGCCAAGAGTACGACTTAGCTACACACTTATCACATTCGTTTGCACAACCCATTTTTACAGGAGGGCATTACAGGAGGGCACATTCACAGATAGCACACAGAAGAACAGCCATGCCCGAACCGGGACTCGAACTCAGGACTCCCAGAACACGAGGAAGATGCGCTACCTTTGTTCCAGAAAGCCGCCATATCATGTATTTAAACTCAATAACTCAAAAGTACAGTGATTTAGATAAATTAATTTAGCACATTATTTTGTAATTAAAATAATACTATGTGCAACATTTTGATTTATGTTTGTTGGAATATAAGCATTTAAAATGCACATTCAATTTTTTTCACCATACTAAGACGCACAAAACGTTCATGTATGAGATTCTGCATGTAAAAATTCGATCATTCGTGGCTTTTTTAACTTTCATATCCAATCTACACAATTTTTATGGTTAGATGTATAATAACTTTATTTGTGTATATATATATATATATATATATATTTCAAATTTTGATTTGTTAATAAAACACTTTTTATTCATCCAATCAAATTCAAGTAAGAAAATTTTTTTACTTGTAGTAGATAACATTTGATGCTAATACTATTTTTTTCAAATATTAATTTATTAATTTTTTATTAATTAATCAAAAAACAACTTTCTTCCAAAAAATGTTCATTTCCACACCGCTAAAAAAATAATTCCCAAGCCCATGAGGTTAGGCTTGACATGTTTTTGACGGATTATTTCTAACAATTCTGTTTATTTCCTTAATGTTTGATTCATTTAATATTAATTATTAAATAATCGATTTTAATCTATCTAAAACAATACATAATAAAGAAAATTAAAAAAAATTTAATCTGTGTTGCGTTACCCCAAATGACGTAGAAAATTCACGCATTTTGAGTTGCTTTAATTGGCATTGAATCCTCAATTGTCGTTGAAATTTCAACACTAATTGAATCTGTTCTGATTTATTTTCAAAGGATGCGAACTTTATTTTGTTTCAGCCAGATATAGCATTTTTATCAATCGTTTATATTAATCATAATTATTTAATAAATAGTAACTAAAATGAAAACTTTCTTTATTGACCTAAGTAGGAAAGGGCTCAATTTTTTTTTATTTTACTTGTTACCGAAGAGCTTTTCAATTTTTTTCTTTTTATTTGTTTCTGGTTAAATAGAATTAAAATTTTCTTATTTCATTTTTCTCTAATATTTAAATCTGAAAAGAAAGAAATTACGTTTTATTGAAACATTCGGAGGTGCTAAAAGATAAAAATAATTGCGATTAAAACAAAGAATTTCATGCTTTACGAAATACACAAAAAAATTCATACTTTATGTTTGTTTAGTAAGTGGAGTTCGTAATTCCTGAAACAGAAAATTTATTTTGCTGTTAACTCAAAAATTCTTTTATTCTTCTGTGAGTAAACAATACAGAAGAATAGTTTGGTTAAAGAATAAGGACAAAAAAGGTGATATAACGTAAAAAGTTTTACTTTTTGCTGCTTTTTTCGTAGAAGTATTAGTGTGGAATCATTTTTGAGAAAAGGCGCCATTTATTTTTGATACTATGAAGTCAGAAATTGTTTTTTCTCCAATTCTGTACTGTTGAAAATCTTTTCAAATATTTGCTAACGTCTAAATATGTTGCGAAACAAGATGGAGACAAAAATAATACATGACACTTTAGTTCTACCTTCAATTTAGAACCAGCTTAAATATAAGGAAACAGGTTCATTGTATACCTTTAATACTCAGGATTATGGAAGGTTCCGAGAAAAACATTTTTGCTCTTCAGTTTTTTAAAAATCTTTTTCTTTTACGAATAAAATGTTTTTTAACAGTAAATAAATTTCAAAACGAGATTCTGAATAGTTTTACTCTTGAGATTTTCTTAAATATGATGAAATCAATTCTGGAATTTTTCTGTCACTTTTTATTTGAGCACGATAGATAAAAAATGCTGCAGGATAGACAAATGAAATTTGGCATGCAGTTTGGGTCCTAAAATTATAGCTTTCCTTTGAATTTCGAAAAAAATCTGTCTTTCTGTTCATCCATTTATGTGCATTAAATACAATAAAAATGCAACAATATAATACAAATATTAGCGAATAATAGTGATTCCTAAATTGTGCGAATTACAGTAATATCTTTTGATTTTTGTATGAAATTTGTCAATCTGTCTACCTGTCCATGCACTTCTTAACAAATTAAATCAATAAAAATGTAACAACAAAAAATAGTACATGTGCAAAGCGTAGTACACATACAATTGATTTTCATATCATGTGCTTGTGTATAGTAATTCCAAAACTCTGTAAAATTTGCAGGGCTCAAGCATTGTGCTGCGATTTTGAATTTTTGAGGAAACTTGTCAATATATCTATCAGTAATATCCGTAGGAAACACAATAAGTCAATAAAATGATTTTAAAACTTTTCGGGGATTTCTTTTGAATTTTACATAAAATTTGTAAATTTGCCTTTAACTGCAAATGCCAAAAAAATAAACTTAAAAATGCAACAATAAACAAAATTTGGGGAGTATTAATGATTCCCAAGAGACCCGATTCCACCAAAGAAATCGTCTTGTAATTCGGTTTGGTGCAAGTTAAAACCATCGGGGTCAAACATCTTCCCACTAGTATGGTGTAAAATCTTGGAGAAGGGGAGAGGTGCTAGTTTAGGCTTCGCCTTCTTCATCTGACCTCGGTTCAAAATTGTGAAATCTGTTACAAAATATCCCTAGTACTGCTTTAGAATACTGCTTTTATTATAAATATATTATTTTATTATATATATATATTATATATATATTATTTTTTATTATATATATATTATTTCCTAGTACTGCTTTTATTATAAATAAACTAATCTTGAATAAAGGTATAGTAAAATTAAAGTTCATTATTTTATTTGACCTCTAATGAAACCAGCAGGAGTGGTCTCCTAAAATTTCTTCTCGCATTTTCTCAAATAAAGAGAAATCGTACAGAATGCTGTACATAGCTTTGGCGCCTTGGCGTACAATAGTGACGAAATATTTAGCTTTGGCGTGAATTTAACATTTTTGCTGTATTTATCGTATGATTTTTTGGAGAGTTTTTAATGATTAACCTTTGGAATACTATTAATGACAAACAAAAATCAAAGTTAAATTTTTGTTTTAAATGTGTTTTTCCGTTCTGATGAAATAAAAATGTGACTATATATGTAGTTAAAAATACCATATCAAAATGAATACCATGTCGTGTTGGGCCTACACTTTGACATGTGTGTGCCCTATAGTTGATGTAAAATCTTTGAAACGAATTTTATAAATTTAGATATATTCTTTTGTAGTTAAAGTGTTAACTTATATTTGAATAACCGGACAAACAGAGTTTTTCTGAATGGATTTTGTTCAAAATTTGAATTTTTACAAATTCGGCCCCAAGACCGGCCATTACAAATCGTTTTTAAACTAATAAGCCATAGCAAATCCTTTGAATTGTCGCGTCTTGAAAGTACAGACCTATTTACAGTCTATCCACAGTTGGATTTAGCTTAAACTGTGACCAACATTACGCAGGTTTAATGTATGAGCGTCATTTTATATATTTAGCTCTCTACGTTTTTGAATTATCGTGGTCGTGTATATTCAAGCTGCAGGACAGTCAGATTTCCTCTGAACAGATGTTACTTTAAATTTTATAAAAAAATCTGAAAATTTGGTGTAAAGATCGTATGCCAATTTTGAACCTATCTAGCTCAAAACGTTTTTGTATTATCTTTGTCACATATAGATAAACATTTTCTAAAATTGCGTTTTTTGGATTGATAAAAATCTAAAATAAGGAGATTCGTCAAAATCCCCACAGCATTCGAATTTTTGGACGATTACTACGCTATACTGTTGTTGTTATTGCTACTAATGACACTTGCCATGGACAAACCCGCTGATGCATCAGAGGATTTAAGCCGAAATAAGCGTCTCTTGTTTGAAGTAACGCTAATTAAATTGAATAATGATATGTTCTTTAAATATGAATAAGTCTGCAGATTAAAAAATTGTATGCTCGTCAGTGTGTTATGTCTTATGGGACTTGCCATGGACAAGCTCACTGAGGTTCTCAGCGATTTAAGCCTAATCAGCATTTCTTGTTTTGCAGTAGGGCCAAGAGTACGACTTCATCTACACACTCATCGCATTCGCTTGCACAGCCCCTTTTTACAAGGGTGTACATTCATACTCCTCACAGATAGAACACTGAATAACAACCCTGCCCTAACCGGGACTCGAACCCGGGGCATCCATATCACTAGGAAGACGTGTTACCTCTGTGTCAGAAAGCCGGTGCACTCTATACTAATTATACTAGAAAGTAAAAAAAGAAAAGAATTATTCTTTCAAATTTTGTGGCATTCCAAAACTTTTCTTTTTTCGAAAGTCCTTTTAAATAAAATAAAAAAAGTAAAAACAATTTCAGAATGTAACTATTTTCAAAAATATATTCCATACTTTACGTTGATCTTATTTTGAGACCGATTATTTCATCGATGTTTTTATTTTTCTTTTCTGACATGGGGCCTTACTCTATTCTTCACTTGCTCGTGAGATTACCAAAATTCCTTGATTATTTGTTTCGAGTGCGATATCACTGTTAGAGCTTACTCGGTCTTACTCCGCAGTCGGTACATAAAATCGATATGAACCGCAAGTTGCATTCGATTCTTTTTCCGTCCTCTCCTCGGTTCTTTTATGCTTGGCGGGGTGCTTTGGCTCGCTTCATCAAGTGGGGGAGATATCCCGTCGGAAAAGGATTCGGTGCTTCTTCTATTAACCTCCTTGGAGCCTCCTCTAACACGCTCCTGCTTTTATTTTTTGGCTGGGTTCTTTTGTTTTGGCCTCCTTTTGGTAATTAACTTAGTAATTACCCAAAAATGCCATCGACACTGGAACTTGGACCAGTTTAACTTAATGCTAAATATCTCGTTTATGGTTTGTTATCGGCTTAGCAATGTAGAATACTGTCTTTGATAGCCGCAAATTATTACCGTAGACTTTTTATTTGAGGTTTAATGGCTAAGAGTTGGTATTTTGGCCATGCTTTACCAATAATTTAGTGGTTTAAG